>CAJNOL010000679.1:51242-111996 GCA_905250125.1 Rotaria sordida | reverse complement strand
AGTTAATTAATGAACGAATTCATAGAGAAGATATTCTGTAGAAAAAAGTTGTTAGAAATGTGTGTTTTGTGCATGAATTTATAGAAATTAGTATAATTAAACACCTATTTCATAAATACTAGGTCAATCTGAATCAAATTCATGATTCTGAAAGCGCATTCCAGGTACACATATTGTTTGGTTGATTTCTGCTTCTACTAATCTTGCATTTCTCTGTTTGTAAATCTGTTCCTTTCTTATCCAAAGGATCCTGTGGGATTAGATGATCCATTCAAAATTGACAAACCAAATATATCATGTTATAGATTAAGTCGAGATGCGTCGGATGCTTTATAGTAAAAATAAGACTTCGAAGGAACTAGAATCAATTTACTGATAGACGACTATGCATCCAAAGCATGATCATTGTAGTCCTTGAGAGTTTTTCACGGGTTACAAGCTCGTATACTTAACATCTTCGATCATTGTATCTTTGATATACAAACTTTCACAGAAATTAGTTGCAATGTGACACTACGAAACACACTATCTGAAATTTCTCAGAGATAAGCGCGCGATGCTCCAAAATACCCTTGCATTGAGAAGTCTTAATCAATTTTTGTATTCATTCTCCTCTTTTAATACTGTATTTTGATATTTTGACTATCAAAAGTCGATTCTGGTGCGAAATAAATATGATATTCGGAATGAAACTTATATTTTAATTAATTTTTTTTTCCCACCATAACTCGATCCGTGGGAAACTACAAGGCGAAATTTACGGAAAAATAGCTGATGGAAGTCCCGGTCGAATTTTGCCGAAAAAAATATTTAGTTTAAATCTAAGCTATTAAATACAGTTTGTTATGCTCATTCCGAATTTCGTGTTTATTTTGCATCCAAATCGATGTTTGATAGTAAAAATATCAAAATACAATATTGAAAGAATAAAATAAATGTAAAAATTGGTTAAGATTTCTCAATGCAAGACTACTTTGAATCATTACGAACCTATCTTGTGAAACTTCCAAATAATGTGTTTTGCGGTGCTATTTCATGTGAGAAAGTTTGGCGTCAGGTCACATCTTCTATGATCGCAACACTATTGAAGACTAACCATTAGTAAAAACGGCGGTGCATCATTAAAAAAAATCTCATTTTTGTCTATCAAAGAAAGGATGAACGGAGATATAAAAATAAGATTTACTATATACCATTCGACGTGTCTCGATTTGCTGTGCAAAATGGTATATTTGGTTTCTCAATTCTGAATACGTCATCTAGTCCGACACAGTCCTTTTATTATTATTGATATTATTATTATTTATATATTTTTTAGCGACAACCTCAATATCCGAATATTAATTTCGGTCCATCGATTCCACCACCACTACCACAGGTACCACCTTCATCGAATACACCTCGTATTGGTTTTAATATTGATACTGGTACTAAATCACCATTTATTGATCCATTTCCACAAGTACCTAGTGCACAAGATCATTCAACACCGCCACCACCACCTCCAGCAATGAATGATAGCTCAAATGATCCTGGTTTTGATGATTTAGCTCGTCGATTTGAAGAGTTAAAAAAGCGAAAATAAATGAATAATAATTGAATATCAAATAAACTATTGTTTGTTTTTTTTTGACCTTGTTACTTGTATTTATCCTTGCATAATTATGACGTTCTTTTTTATACTTACACTCCTATATTTATACATAATATATGTTAACAGACATTCATAGCCGTGTATTGTTGAGACTTGCTCTGTGTTTACTATCGATCATATTTGATAATATGTATTATATTTGATGTCTAACGTATATCTTTTCTTTCTTTATAATGAACTTTTTATTGAAACATTTTCTATTGAAAAGTTCTGTTTTGTTTTCTTTATTGTTAAGGTAGATACAGAGAGTACAAAGCAATTAATATTGATCATTAAACTTTTATATTAAAAATATATACGAAAAAAAAAGAGCGAAAAGTTAAATGATATTAAAAATTCAAAGAAAATATATAAATAATTTAGACTCAATATTCAGTAAAATATGATTTATTTTTCTTTAATTAACACATTCAGCCCGATGTGACCCACCGGTGAGTCACACTATATTTTAAGAAGAAACTATAGAGAAAACCGCTTCCTTTTGCTTTTTACTTAGGCAGGAGGTTACACATAATGTGTCACCTGCTCTATCTTCAGTATTTTTTTTTGAGTCCTTTATTTCATAGCATGATGCTTGTCATTAAAATAATCAAGATATACGTATCTCAACATCATAAAGGGGGTTTTAAAAATAGAAAAATGGAAATGGAAGAATAGAATTAACAAGAAAACTAGTGAACTAATGAATGTAATAGCGAATGACTGCAAGAAGAGAAGCACTGACACATACATACGTATATAAGAATGTTGGAGAATACCAAGTATGACATAGACGAGTATATTATTAGGAAAAGTCCAATATAGAACATGTGATAACATATTGGGAAAAATCCAATACGTCATGTTGATAAAAATCAGTATGTGATCCATAGATATAACTGTCCAGGTGATATAGCAATCAGAAAAGAGAAAACAACGAGCCAGCACAGAATGAAAAGGACAACGAATGCACACAAAAATGAATCTACTAGACCTGTTCTATAATAAAACTGAATCGGACTGAATGTGTTAATAAGAATGTATATTCTATCAATATATACATATTTTCCATTCTTAGCTTTTGAAAATGCTGTCAATAGTCAACCAAAACGAATAATTATTACAATTACTAACAACATTAATTTCAATAGTGCTAGTCAAGTGGCATCGTCGACTGATACCAACCAAAGAATCACTGGTATGAACATAAAAATCAGCAACAATAATGTCGAAGAAGCAAATAAAGAAGCGAACATCGACAACAACGAAAGTAATTCCGGTCAAGATAACGACAATGACGGGAACGATGCTATGTTTCTCAAACCATCTGCAAGCACTAAAAACGACAATGGTCACGTTGAACAGCTTCATTCTATCATATAGTCCAAGTCATTTGAATACTTTACCTATTTTGCATTTGAACACTACATTTCTGCTTATTCATTTTCTTCTTATGAAACTTTTAATTAAAATAAAACTCTGACAAAACATCAAACTTCATTAATTGTTCCATTTTACTTTCCATCATTACCTCTAATTTCTCAATCATTTCAACAGAATATACCAACAACAATACCACCTGAGGAAACTTATAGTCCAGTCAAAAATCGTCGCGATAGCTACTTATGATCTCCTTAATTTATGCAATGGAATTAGCACATAAATAAACTTAACCTATTACTACAAATCTTTCTATGTGATTGCTTCTCACACATATGTTGGAAGATATGTGTATCTTTTAACGTTAATGTGTAAGAGCATAGAAATAATGTTGGTGAATTTATTCATTAACTCTTTTCTATATTAAACTTTAAGTACAGAGTAATAAGCCACCTGATGAGGTTTTTTGTCGGATCGAAACACGTAGTAGTAGCTACATCTTTGTAAACATAATTAAAATATAATAACAAACATTATGTATAAAGGAAAATGATATGATTCACCTCATGGATGGAATATATCTTACATAAATTGTGAAATAGAAAAATAACTAAGCAAGTATTAAAAAAAATGTGTCAATTAGAGAATAACTTTGTTATTTTTTGGACATGAATAAATAATTATTATTTAATGATGCATGAGCGTAAGTGAAATTAGTTTTGGTTGAGTATCATGATGGTTAGAAGATAATTCTTTAGATTTGTTGATATAATGATGACGCTAAATGAGATTCTTCATAATGAAGATCATATAGTTTTTGTATTGCTATTAGACATGAGAATATGGATGTGGACGTATCGTTCACTTCTAATTTCGTTGCATAAAGGACACTTTCACTTTTGCATTTAAGTACATGCAGTACGATGTTTTATTTGCGATAATCAATCTCCGCTTACGGCCATACCACGTTGAATACACCAGTTCTCGTCCGATCACTGAAGTTAAGCAACGTCGGGCTCGGTTAGTACTTGGATGGGTGACCGCCTGGGAATACCGAGTGTCGTACGCTTTTTTTTTGCGTGCTGAATACATCGTTAGTCAGTACGTTAGATGGAAGGGGTACAGATACCGCCGTCTGTAAAAAGAAAAAGACGATAGAAATCGGTTCCATGTGGATCCTAATAATAATCGTAGCTGACCCCAACGGATGATAAGCCTATGGGAGATTATTATTATTATTATTAATCAATTTCCATCTCTCATAACAGTTAAAAAACTATATGAATGAGTTCGTGAAAATTGAGAAGATGTTTAAGATGGAGTGCAATCAGGTGTATCTGTGATCAAGCAATATTCGCAAAGTTCGAACAGATCCATTGTCTTATTAATGATGGTCTTCATATTACAATCGACGGATTTCAAGCATAAACTAATCTATATCATAGCACTGCTCGATGAATAATCTCCGATCATCCTATACTTAAAAAGATTACGACTAGTTCATCTTCTACGTCTTTTCGACCTTCACAAAACTATTCATATCATCTTTCAACTGTTCTAAAAAGTGGAGCTTGACCACCAAAAACAAAATATATTTTATCATGAATGACTTTCACTTGGATATATAGTACAGTTCGGCTTTGATCGAAATTCTTATATTATCACATCAACTGTAGAATAGTGAAACATTATAGAATTCTACAGCACTGTTTGAACTATCAGTATATACAATAAGTACCAAAATTATTCAACTAGTAGATAATTTTATTATCTTAGAATCATCTGATTTTCATCAGATTACACCCTATAGTTTCTAGTCTACTAATAGTGAAAACTTTTAGAACAATCCATTAATCTGTTTAGTTTTTATTGACGACACAATCACAGTATGTCTTTTTTCATGCTTCCAAAAATATCCAACCACTTATTTTTGCAAACTGTTCCACGCTTATTCAAAGTTGAACTCTTCGATATCATACATGATTCAATAAAACAACTTATACTCTACGTAATTCCTGAAAATGTTCAGTTCATTTTATTGTTCAATATTTCATTAACAAGAGAACAACAAATTACATCAGATATTCTATTTGAATAGAAGTTGCATGTTGTAAAATTGTTTTACTCGTCTCCTATGTATATACCAATTACCGATAGACGTTTTCGTACTGTCTTATTCACACATCGAAGACAGTAAAAGTTGTTTTAACAACTTGAATTTGTAGGGAATCTTGTTTCGTAGGAAGTTCTTATATTTATAATCAAAACAAATTACATCACTTAAGTTATGTACTTTTGTTACACTATCAAAATAGTAGGAGTAAAAAGTTTATCGTAGTCCTATGTAGATAGAGGATGAAGTTTAGAACAATGTGCTATGTTAAGTTTCATTTGGTACATTCTTGTTTGGTAAGATACATATCCACTCTGTTGCTGAAATTGCAATAAGTCATTTTACTTCTGCTATTCTTAGCATAATAAAGGTATAGAACTGAAGAGATATAATAGGTTTTGATTTCAAATATATGAGTTTCGTACAGAAAAAGATTTCCTATAAATCCATTACATTCTTCAACGTGTAAATAAGACAGTACAAGAATGTCTATTTGCATATTTTCTAACTCTCCGTTTTCGAGATCATCACAACAGAAAATGATAAGTTTCGATGCTTATGTCTAGTAAGTAAAAACGAAAAAGAAAACTCGCAAAAGATTACATAAATGCGGTGCGAAAGGAGCTCAACTTTCGGTAATGGGATCTCAGTTAACATAAGAACGACAAAACGATCTCACCTCGAATCGATCTTGCCCTGTCGAAGGTTTTCATTATCTCTCCTGTTTACAAGAGATAGCTGGAGACTAGCTTACAATTTTTTTTATCTCAGACAAAGAGTGAAAGCCAAATCGTTAAAATCATAGTTTTGCAGAATTTACTAAAGATGTATGGGAGCTCATGTCGAAGATTCAAAAGCGTTTATATCCTTTCGAAACACAGATCTTCCTGGCATAGTTCAAACAAATTTCTAGCGACTCGCTATTCTCTTGAACATCACGACATCAAGCACAAATTTTATTACAACAAAAAACACACAAAGTATGGAGGCCGAATGCGTACGCGACCGACTACAGAAATGATGTGCTTCGCACTGCGTTAGAAAGTTCTATTAAAAAAAAACATGTATTTTGTAGGGTACCTTCGATATTTTGATCTTTTTATTCGAAGGAAAAAAATGAACAGATATCCACCCCAAACAGTGTCTAGTGCATGTAAGAATAAATTTCAGCTCGATCGAAGATAGCATCTCGAAGAAACAAGGAGGGAGCATTTTTCTCCATTTTGATCTCACTATCTTATAGAAGACAACATCCGAGAACTTTCAGTCTATGAGAACTTTTTCTCTACTCGTCACGATCTACCGACCTTGAAAATTTCAAATTTTTTGATAAGCCATTTTGTAGAAACCTTGAAAAGGGAAGGGGCAGTACCATTAACTTGACTTTAATATAAAGAGAGAAATAGAATAAATTCATTTTGAAAATATTCGTGTAATGCACTATCAACATATTCTAATCGAGTTAAAATGAGACAAATTACATTAAATTTCTAATGAATTTGAAAAAAAAAACAATACCATTTTCGCTTATATTGATCGTCATTCACACATTTGTGTGTGTGACATAACTTGTTTTGTATTCATATTATATGTTCAATGTCTAATCAAAATGTTATAAATAAATGATTAAAGAATTTTTTATTTCTTTATGTTTACATGCAAAGAAAACTTATGAAATATGAGAAAAGAGAATATTCAATAAAATCAAACTATTGGTTTAAAAATCACGAGTATTCTTTTTTTTCAGTTCCACTTCATGATGTTGCCAAAATAAAGAGAGGTGTACACCTCGACAACTATACGTGTAATGGCTATACTCTTGAAAATAAAAAAAGAATCGTTAGAAAAAAAACAAACTTAACATATGGAAGTAACACCTTATACACCAACAGATTATTCTCTTGCAAGAACAGATAATAATGTACATCGATTACCTCCCATTCGTTCGGGTGATTTAGTTTCAAGGTAAAAAAAACTCATCGTCATCATCATTTGTCTTTTATGTTTCATATATATCTGTTCAGATCTGATGAAGCACCAGCTTATACAATTCATAATACTCGTTATGCATTACCAGCACCAAATATTATTCGAGTAAATTATATTTTGTTTGCTTTTGATTTTTTTTTTTTATTTTAATAAATTAATCTTAGGGTACATCTGATCTACAAAGTGGTGAAATTGATTCATGGCCAGCAAATGCTAGTGGTAGCAGTGGTGCTTTTAGAACTTTAGCATTAACTAATCAAGGTCGTTTAGTACCAATAGGAACAAATTTACGAGGAAAATTGGATACAACACCTAAACCAAAATTTTTAGCAATTATTGAAGATTATCTTTATAGTGAATTGAAAGCACTTGGTGTAGAAGAATCAACAGCAAATGAATCACGTTTACAAGTCAGATGTTTTTTTTTCTTTTTTTTATCTTTTTATATAATTACACATTTATTTTTTTTTTCTATAGGTTTTTCGTGAAGTATTTTCAACAATTATTGATGATTTTAAAACATACAAACCACTTTTATCAGCAATTAAAAATGAATATGAAATTATGTTAACACATCTTAGTGATAAAGTAAAAGAACTTGAACCACTTCGTGTAAGTTAGAAAAGTTTATTTTTTTGTTTTTGAAAGTCACAAACAAATAAAATTATATTTTTTTTTTAGCAACAATTAGTTTTATTAAGTGAACAATGTGATAAAAAATTAATGCAATATCGTAACGAAGAACGAGAAGAAATATCATTATTAAAAGAAGAAAAACGACGTTTACAACAAAATATTCGTCAATTAACAAATCAAAATCAAAATCTTGAAACAAATATTCAACGAGTAAACAATCTAATCAAATAATATTCGCAGACAAAAAAAATATATATATATATATATTAATAATAAAATTTTAGCTTCAAGAAGAAGTATCAAATCAATATCAACTTTACCGGAAAGAACTTGATGCAAGAAAATTATTAATTAATGATGCAAATGATTTACGTAATCAACAAGAAAAACGTGCCGATGAAAAAGAAGGACTTGATGAACAAGGCATAAAAAAAGAAGATCCAATTATGATGAGAATAGCATTGAAGTTAGTATAATATGATATTCTAATCATTTAATATCTAATCTATTCCAACATAGAAATATCAGGAAAGTTTTAAATACAAAAAAAAACAAAAGAACATAAAGAATACTTCGTTTTCTAGATTTTAATCATTCTATTTATCACAGTTAGCCAAGGGAGAACTTTGCATCGAAGTTAGAATCACCGTAGAAGTTACATCAATAAAACAGTGAAGTAATTTTACTCGTACATAGTAACAGATTTATTTTTCATATTTTAAAAATAATAAACTAAAATACACTATGTAATAGATTTATAAAAAAAAAAAAATTTTTCCCAAAGTCAAAGTCGGAACTGCATAAGTGATAATTTTCGGAGTCAAAAGTGTTTGACTTCTGCAGGACTCTCGTCATAGTGAAGAAAATTCTCAATGAGATCAGTTCATTGGACAAGTTATAATTTTTCTCTAGTATCTCCTATCCTGAAATATTTAATATTGAAAATTGCCTTATATGTAAAAGTATACTTTGTTCATATACTTACATCTTCAGAAAGGAAATACTAGAAAAGCTGAAACTTGCACAATCAACTAATTTTATTAAGATCTTTGTTTGTGCAAAATTCGAAGTCAAAACTCAAAAGTTTATTTTCAACATGATCTCAAGGAGAGGAAAGCCTTCAAAAACCAAACCATTCTGAACTTTTCTATTACTCATCAAATAAACATCATCTCGATCGACAAGTGATTTGACACCTGGAGAGTTTTCCTCGTATGATATCGAGGTTTTACAATAACGTTCATTCAGCATCTTGTTTTCTTGATAAAATTAAATTTTGCGCATTTTGACCTGAAGCTTTGTTCATATTAAGGTCTTAATCAAATTGGCTTGCCTGCAAAGTATTAACATTTTCGGATAATCTATCTTCAAGATATCAGTATGTTAGTGCATGCTGACACTTTTTGTTTTTGGATATTGTGTTATATATTTTGGAGAATTCATATCTCAGAGCTAATCGATCTAAAAATTCTGAAAGTTTGCATGCAAACTGGTCTAATTAAAGCTTCGTTTATGAACAAAGTTTCAGATCAAAGTTCGAGAATTTAATTTTACACGAAAGCTTTCTATCGCCTGAAGAGTCTCCTTCGTAAACATAATTAAAGAAAAATTATTCTATTACAATTGTTTTTTTTGTCTCAAAGATTTTAAAATTTATTAATTCTTCAAGAATAATTCAATTCTCAAGAATCTTGTCTCTAAATGCAAGAAGCAATTAAGATCTATCATTTAATTTTCTAATAGACAAAAAAAAACATATTTAAAAAATTTTAACAATTGAATCTTATTAATTCAATTTGAAAGTTATTTTTATTAAATTTTCTTTATATTATTACATAGGCAAGCACGTAAAGATCTTAATTTAGCACTTGCAAAAATAACACATATGGAAGCTAATTATAATGATGTTGTTCCACGACGTGATTTCGTTGCATTAGAAGCTAAATCAAATGAATGTCTTGAAAGAATAAAAGAATTACAAACTATAAATGATAATCAAAGTCAAGCTATTGAACAACTTCGAACACAAAATGAGTATAATTTATTCATATAAAAATTTCATTGAATTAATTAATTATTTATTTATTTTAGAAATCTTAAAGAAGATATTCAACGTTTACAACGTGAAAAAGATGAATTAAATATTAAAAATGAAAATATTCATGATGAAATGACTCCACGGTAAAATTTCAATATATTTTATTCATATGAAATCATTTGTATTTATAGACCATCATGGCATTTAGCAGGAGAAGTTATTGATGGTGGTGCTGAACGTTGGCAGAATGTTTCAACAAATAAAACAAGTCAAGAAAAACTTGTTATTTTACTTAATGAATTTACTGGTGGTGGTAATGATGATGATGGTAGTGGAAATCAATCACAAAATTCTACAGTACCTGATCAACTATCACCACGTGGTGAAGGTGAACAAATTCCATTTCATTTACGTTCATCACGACCAGTTAAAAATCGACGATTAACACGACGTGATGTTGTTGTTCTTATACAAGAAATTTGGACAGAACGTCGTATATCAGATAAACAAGTAATATTTTATTATTTTATTTTAATTATCTTATTTATTTATTTATTTTGATTTAAGGATGGTCGAACAAAAAGTCTATCGGAATTTATTTATGAATTTTTTCGTAATCGATATGGAAATCATAATACAGCTGTTGAAATGGGTTATAATTTAGATCATGCATGTAAACGTTTTAAATATAATGATAATTGTCAATTATTTTACCATATTTTATCTGGAGAGGTTATTTTTATTTAGTTTTTATATGTAGAAATTTTATTTTAATAAATAATATTATTATTTTAGGCTGATGAAGATATTTATCATTATACAAAAAATCTTATTGAACATCTTGCTGAACGTATTCTTAAAGAAAGTGAAACATATCCAAATGGTTCTGTACCAAGTGAAAAATTTCATCATATGTTAACAAAATATTTACCAAATAAATCATCAAATGACATTTCTGAATTAGTTGCTGCTGCTGAAAAAGAACAACCAAATGAAGAACAAATTTCTGTAGCTAAATTATTTTCTGTTGTAAGCTAAAAGAATTTTTATTTTCGTCAAAAAAATATAGCAAGTCCTTCTATCCTCATAGCAACCGAAAACAACAGGCTTCAGGGCTCCTTTTATAGTAGAATCCATCGAATTGGTTTCGAACCGTTTTGAAAATTTGGGATCTCAAGTTTCTTAGCAACGGAAAAAAGACCTGAACAGATGAATATTCTAAATAGTGCAGATTTTGATTTTTGTGTAGATGAAAATTTGTATTCAAGATGTCAAGAATGATGCATTGATTTGTCACAGTTGTGATACGAATGACATAAAAAAACGTAAACTGATCAAGTTATAACTTTGAAAAATAATCAATATTGGTGTTTATAAGCTTATTGAGATATATAATAGTATGTTGAGACTTGCTGTAGTTATAATGGATATGTGCAACATGTTTATTTGCTAGTTGAATCAATGATTAGAATAAGCAGAAGAACAGAATATGAAAAAATAGAGCGTCAGTAAAGGAAAGAAAAAAAAATTCTGTTTGACATGGAGAAATAAATAAAACAGATCGTTTCCATAGCAATCAATTGTTCTTGAAAAACAACTATAGTCAGCTAGAGACTTTTTACTTAATGTCTTTTGTTTTAGTATCATGAAATTAAAGAATACATGTGAGTTCCATATTTTACCTCAAAATGATCTACGCTAACAAGTTTTTCTGAAACTCTATCTAATAAACGAACTGTTGAAGTATACAGGTAAAAATTTGAACTCCCTCCCCTCGCAGAGCATGACAGACGCTAGTTAGAAACTCTCTAGGCATGCATCGAACCAAAAGAAAGGCGTTAACAGTTCAGTATAATAGGTATAAAGACAATAAAGTAAATGATCTAAAACTGAATGGCAGTAGACTTTCAAAAAAAAGTTAATAATGCTTGGAAATATCCAAACCCCAACTTGACTGAACCTAAGGATGTTCTCATAATCGTTTATATGCTTCAAGAACTGCTTCAACTTAGAGATCATCGCAAACCATATATCAATAATGTCTTGTTCTAATGCATGACCTATTTTCTTATGACGAGTAATAGCAACTACATCGTATTTTACAATTTAATCTCGCAGGATTTTATTCTAACAGCTGTTTTTTTTAATATTTAGGATGATGAAGATAATTATGGAGAATTTATTCGAGTTCTAAAACGACAATTAAATGACGATAAACAAAGTTATATTCATGATGTAGTAGAAAAAACTGAAAATTCAAAGTAAGAGAATTATTATTATTTATTTTTTTTGTTGCAAAAATATAAAATGTTTCTTTTCTTTTAAGTTCGGTTAATGCAAAAGATTTGGAACAAACTTTACGTTCTTTAAATCCTCATATTCAACCAAATGAATTAGCTCATATTATTCAATGGACATTTGAAGCTAAAGATGGAAGTCAAAAACCATCAATGAGTGTTAATGATATTTTACAACGCCTTCAAAATGGTGTCTTTTATCGACAACATGCTTTATCCTCATAACTATAGAAATATATATTTTTCTTTTTTATTAAAAAAATAAATTTCGAATAAGTTTATATGCCTTTGACCATGATTGAAATAATTCAATATTAATTAATTTAATATCAGTATATGGTAAAAGTTCTTTAAAAAAATAGATATTAGGTCGTTGTTCAAATGCTAATATTAAACAAGTTTTATATTCATATGTTTCAGTATGATTAAGATGTTTAAGATAAATTGTACTATATAATTGATATTTATTAAAATGTTTTATAATTTTCCAACATTGTTTACGTTTATATTTAATAATTTGATGTAAAACATTTTCACCTTTATCATTTTGCAGATCAAGACGAGCACCGAATTTAATTAAAATTTCAAAAAAAGGAATTTTCTACATATAAAAATACGAATTTAGAAAAAACAACAAATGTCAAAATTATTCCTACGTTCATCATAACAGCATAATGAGTAGCTGTATGACCTGTTAGAGTTTGTATATTAAGATTACATTCAGATTTTTTAACAAGAGCTATCATAATAGTTGTATCGGTTGATGTAAGACAATCAATTAATGCTGTACGATTTTCATGATCAGTTTCATTTATATTTACACCACGATTAAGTAGGAAAAGAACACCTTCATACCAGCCTGTTTCAGCAGCAATAGAAAGTAATTTTCGACCTGTATTTTGTTCACCATAATTAAATAAATATGGTAATATTTCTTTTTGACTAAGAATAGTAAGAATTTCTTTTGAATGTAAACGAAATCCATTAAGAATATGAAAATCTTCAATTAGATTTTGTGATTTTTGTTTGATGGAAGAAGAAAAATCATTTTTTTCTTGTTCAATACGAACAATTTGAGCAATTTTTTTCAATTCTTCAGCATCAGCTAAATCACCAATATTAACTTTGAGAGAATCTGATGAATAACAATCTGTATTATCTTGTTGTTTATTTTTAGACCAATGAAAAATTGATTTAGATTTAACCAAATTTAATACAGAATCACCAGATTGATCTCCACCAGCTTGAACATTCGTTGATGTTGAACTTCTTGATGATAATTCTAATAATAAATTAAATGCTTAAGAAAAATAATCTATTTAAAAAAAAAAATTTTTTTATTATTTTACTGTATAATGAATTTAATGAAACATTGATCTATGCTAATTTCAACTCATTCATTAGTATTGTCATTCACTTTCAAGGTTATGACCATAAAAAATAAATTATCTTCCTCTTCCTCATCCTCGCCTTTTTTTTTGATTACCTTGATATATAGTACGATTTCTTATAGAAGGTCTTTATGTTGTAAGTTAATAAGGTCAAACATATTCGTATCAAATTAACGGTCTCATTATCGAAGTAACATATTTAAAATACAGGTTGCTGACATACTGGGATATTCATATTTTAAAGTATTTACGGTGCATGTAACTTACTCACAAATCAAAATTTCAATAGAATTTTTTTTGTCATATTTGTATAGAGTTCATTGAATTGCATGAAACAAGGATACCTGTAAAAACTGCGAACATAAACAAAAAGTACAGCCGGAAGTAATTGTCCGTATGTTTTACAGGTGCCAATGAGAATAAGTATGTTTCAATTTTTAAAAAAATATTTAAGAAAAATCAGAATTTCAAAAGAAGGAAGAATACTCCTGTCGGTCAGCTTTCTTGTGTTCAATTACTTGAGTTCCTCATACACACTAACTAATCGCAAGAGCAGGTGCATGTCACAACGTAGTCAGCATGCTATTGGACGAGTGATCCGAGGCAAATAGCTAATAGTGACTTGTCCAAAGTCATTTCTTGGCTGATGGTAGTGAGATTTGCATACAGTATCGTATGGATCTCTATCGAGCAACGTAGCCACTCAGCTATGGCGGATGAATTTTAGGTCTATTTCCTCTTGTATTTGAAAATAATGATATCTTAGACTTTTTTTATGCAACTCAACAAGCTCTATCAAAATATAACAAGAAAAAGTGTATTGAAATTTAGATTTATTAGTACGATACATACACTGGGAATACAATGAAATCCAAATATCTCAATCTAACAGCGGCCTATATTTTAACTATGTTAGTTTAATGATGAGAGCTTTCAGGTCTCAAACAAAAAAAGTCACTTTTCGTCAATAAAATGAAAATTAAGATAAATGTATGGAAAGATAACCCGATATTGAATCTTTCATAAAAGACAAGATTTTCGTCATTTTCTTCAGAAAAAGCTGTACATCATTTTCGCCTTTTCTCTGTTTATGTTTTTGTTTTAATCATGCAAGTCAGAGTTCTCTGTGGACCTTCATTCTCTATATTTAATTTTCTTTTGTTTGAAAGAGCATGTCAAGGTGCATAGCATGACACAATTTCTTTTTTTTTTGAATTAAAATTTGTTAATATTATATAAAAGAGTACTTTTATAATTAGAATGCCAACGTTTGAGATATGGAACTTTTCTCCCCTTGGAGTTAGAATTTAGAAAAAAAAAGAGCTTTGTCATGCCTTGCATCTTGACATGTTCTTTCAAATAGAAAAAAAATTAAGTATATACAACGAACACGTACAGGGAATTTTTGGGTTATCAAATGAGCTATTTTTAATCCTTGTTTGTTGAATATCTTCTGAAAATTTTCATGTGATTTAAATGTATCTGACTCAATATCAATTTTATTAAATCTCTTGTTAAAATTTTACTAACCATCATTTGTTTCATTAATCATATTTTATAGTATAATTGATTCAATCGAAATTAACAATATATTATTCATTTATATATATAACAAAAATTTAAATTCGAAATATTTCTCGCGCATAAATTTTCTTTTCTTTCTTTTTTTTTTTTTTTTGTCAGATCCAATTCTTAAATAAGAAGAAAGAACAGAGAGAGAATATAACAACTCGATGTGTACATATTGTCAATCAAACAAACAAACAAACAAAAAAAGATTTGCTAAAAATACATGACAAAAAAAGAAAAAAAAAATCAGACAAGTGTTTCGAGTTGACTATTTTGTGTATGAAGTTTTTGATGTATAAGAGACATTGTATGATGATTATTATTATTATCATCACTTGTTAAAGAATTTATTCCTGAATCTTCATCAGCTTCTTTTATAGAACTAAATATAGTATTTGTTCCTGGTGTTGTTGCTGTTGTTGTTGTTATATCAATTGTATCATATGTTGTTTGTTCATCAATATTATTCGTTCGAAAATTTTGTTGTATTAAATAATTTGGTGTTAATGATCTTGATGTTGTCATAAAATTTGATGATGTTTCATATTCAAGATATTTAAGTTCATCATATTTTGATGCAAGTAATATTTCAATTTCACGTAATGATAAATCAAAATCATGCATTTCTTTTGATTGTATACGTGATAATTCTCTACTACGATATATAGAATTTTTTAATGTTATTAAATCATTTGATATTGAAGAATTATTATTATCATTTATATTTGATGATAATGTACAAGGTAATATATCATAATGTTGTTGATGTAAAACATAATTTAATTCATTTGATATAGCTTGTTCAACAGCATATAATATATTTGTTTTTTCATCAATACGTTCTTGCATATTTATTATTGAATTACATAATTGTTTTGCAAATAGAAGTTGTTCTTGTTGTTCAATTTGATGTGAAAATAAACGTGATACATCATTTAATGTTATTTCATTATTATTAAATAATAATGATGATGAATCTTGTAGATAAGAATTTCTTATTATTGGTATATTATTTGTAGTAGGTATTAAAAAATTTTCTGTTTGATGAATTTTTTCATCAAGATAATCAAGTAAACGTTTTTGTCTTTCAATTATATTCACATTTTCATGAATATCATTTAATGATTTTTGATGATAAGTTATTTGTAATTGTCCTTGATTATTTCCAATAGATACTAATGATGAATCAGATTGTGATAATGGAAGTAATGATGGTATAGGTGGTATTGATTGTGATTTAGCTGATAAAAAACGACGAAATATTTTTGAACGAAATTTTGATATTGATGCATTATTATCAATCAAGGATGATGTTGATATAAGATGAAGAATTGTTAATGGTAACTTATCAAATTGCCAATTTTTATATGCTTTTATCACTTTAGCACGACCTTTCATAATACGTTGAGTGATAAGTGATGGTGGTTCTGAATCATTATTATTTGATGAAGATGATACTGTCAATTGTGTACATTCTGCTATAGCATAACCTGTTATATTATTATTTGATGGTGAATTTGTTGTTCCAGACGTTTTAAGTAAATCAGCTTGAGCTAATAAAGCATAGATGAGATCATCGAATGTTGTCTTTTTTGTTATACCAGTTACCCATTTACGTTTACCTTGTACCCATACAGGTATTTCGAGTGTGAATTCAGTAGTAGTAGTATCCGATGAATTATTATTATTATTATTATTGTTATTATTATTATTTGTTGTTGCTGCTGTTGTTGACATGTTTACAAAATGCTCGTCTACAATAAATGTTTAAATATATGTTGAGAGATAATATTTGATTAGGGATAATGTTCGATTTCTTTTTTTTTTCTTTTCCAATGGGTTTATAATTGAGATGATTGAGAACGAGAAAAAAAAGGGGAAGCCTTGATTGCAAGGTAGTACGCATAAATAAAGTGGGAGAGAGGGGAGTACTTGTGAAAATAAGCTTAATATATTGATGGATAAAAGAAGAACAACAATGCATGAATGAATATTGGATCAACACTATTGCTTTGAATCAAAGCAAAGAGACTGATATTCGAACCTTTTAGAACAGAAGCCGGCTAAGTAATAACAATAGAATCTAAGCTGATACATGTCTATCCATACAATTTTATTTATTCCTTTCTTATATGTATATACATGAAGAAGAGAAAGATGGACACAAAAATAAACAAAAAACTAGATCAAAAGCAAAAATCTACATACCTTGTACTACAAAAATCTGTAATGTATGCTTTTCTCTCTCTCGTTGTTCAATTTGCTTATATTGTTTTTTTTTGTAAGATGTCAAGACAGCTGTGCTGATGTGATGCTGTAATCATCCCTATGCACTTTTGTTCTCATCTTCGTTCTAATCAAATCTAAGCAATATGTCTTCTATCTTCATTACAGAAGCTTACTTTTCTATCTTTTTTTCTTCTTTCTTATTCTCAATGTCTGTTGTGTGTGTGTATAATGGTAACCATTAGAGTTTAATATTCTTGTTTACACTCACTATCATGACGTAATCTCTGTATTGCTTCTCATACATAGTAATGACCTACCTCGTCTGATGACTAGTACGTTGTTGCTGATATGCAGACAGACGAACAACGCTCAATCTTTTTCTTTTTTCTCGTCTAGTATACAATTTTACCAATATCGTACACACAAACACCCACACCCATACACGCGTACATGAATAAAGAGTAGAACGTTATGAGAGACTAACAGCCGTATTCGACGTTTTCTTTTTTCTTTCTCTTCATTATACGTCCGTTCATACATATCGATATGTCCTGCTCTTCTCTCGTCGGTTAGACAGTGAGGTGAATACATGCATCTGTTCCTTCTCTCTATTTTTCTTTTTTTGTTATTTCTAGGTCGTTCTCTAATATATGATTGAATCAATCGTTATATGTGGAATTTTTATTAATAAAAAAAAAAGAAGGTGTATAACGTTTCGTAGACCTAGAAGTGATGCATTTTGAGGTGTTCAATAGGCAGAGACATAGTGAGAGAGAGAGAAGAGTACGAAAAAAAAAACTTTTTTTTTTGCTCATGTCATTCATAGTCTTTTACTAGGCAAACCTAATTGTTCTCTGGTGCACTTGAATATAATTACTTGTGTTTGCGTAATATGACAACTAAGATACGATTATAGACCAATTTACATTTGATATGGAAAAAAAAGTGACAGGAAGTTGCTTTACACTGGTTATACTTATATATTTCTGGAAGAAAGAGAGAACGAAAAAGAAATGATGAGCATATATAAATATAAAAAAAAAAGCAAACCTATTCAATGCCAAGTAGGCATAAACGAGGAAAAGAAAAAAAAAGCTACATGTGCATTTATTTAAGTATATATATCTATGAGCTATATAACGGAAACGAATGTATGTGCTTGATTCAATCAACAATTTGAACATCCGGATTCTTTTTTTTTTTATACTAACTAATAAACGTATATTAGTATATGTTGATGTTAACAGGAAGGATAGGAAATAAAAACTGCCTGTAAAAAAGACATGACTAGTCTATCTGAGTTTCATGGTTGTCGTAGATAAATGATTCGAAACTGTCAAACATATAGAAAAAAGATGAAGACAAAAGATAATTGCTTTTTATGTTTGTCGATGATATCGAATGTTCTTCGCGCTTGGCGTATAGTAATCCCTCTAGCATATACATTCAACAGCAATGGTTTCTTTTCTTTTCCGTTGTTCGCAAACACACACACACACACAAGCGGTTGATCGATATTCAATTACATCATACATATGCGAATATGCACAGCCTTGTGTTCACTGCTGTAATTTTCTTCTTACAGAATTCATATATATATATAATATAGCAGCAGTCATTTCTTCTCAAGAGAAAAATGAATGAAATAGAACTCGTAATCGAGACAATTGACGGCAAAAATCGACAGATGCTAGAAGCAAACATCATTTTCAATTAGTCATGATTTATTATTTTAAAAGTAGTTACGATAGAAACTAATTATTATATAGTCCTATAGATTTATATCAAATATATTTTCTTATCAATCTCTTATGATATAAAAAAATCTTAGATAGTCTATTCCGTAACCTTGCTATCAATGATATTTACTATCATTGCATGAAATCTAATTAATATCAAATTGATCTCTTTTGAATATCGAGTTTCTTTTTTGTCTCTTTAACTAAATTAAATTAATATTGAAATTTTACTTTACAATAGAATAATAATAATAATAATAATAAATTTTTCTTACCATTTCCTCGTATACATTGATCAATCATTATTATTTTATGGTCAAAACTAAGATATCTGAATGTATATCTGGTCTCCGTTCTTTCTTTTTTTTTTTGTATAATAAGCAGATGGAATATATACAAAAACGATAACAAATGTCGTCATCTCTTTCTTGCTTTCACATTCTCATATACATTCGATAATTGATTAGAAAATCGACACAAAAGAATAAATTCTAGAGAGGAGAAAAAAAAAGGAATCGATCGAATAGTGAGAATTGTCAAATATATTACACATACTGATTAGCATTTCAGACAAGTAAATATATAAATATATATGATTTTCACGGCAACTCCTAAAGACCATGAACTTCTTTTTTTTTTTTTGGCTTTATACTTAGTGTGGCCTTTCACTTAGCAAATGTTAATATGGGTCATTTCAACAATTTACTATTACACGTCATTGTTGTCAAACATTTTAAGTTTGAATAAACATTAACACGTTCAACAAATATAACCTCGAGTAACGAAACCTTAAAGTATTCTATATGTTCGTCCATTTGCTGCATATTATTAATATGATGCATTTTACATGTCCGTTTGACTCTATGCTTTCAAGTCTAGACGATTAATTGAAATGTTAACTGTAGTTATAAATGACGAATAAGGTTGATATATAAAAAAAATGCACGACGTCAAGAAACTTACATTTATATGGTTTGTGTTGAGTTTAGTTACTTTTTCAATTAACCGTATCTGATTTTCTGTCATATAATAAACTATAGAGGAAAAAAGAAACATATATTTCTATAGAAGGATAATGAACGATCGATTAAGTATATGTAGGTCTAACTGTTAAAAAAAATCTCTCGAGAGATCAGAGAAGAAAAAAAGCAGAAATCTCACCTTGACGTTAAAAGGCAGAAACATACAATCGATGACTTTGATCAACGTTTGACGAACAGTTATATTAATTTCTAAATATATTTTATCATGCGTTTCTACCGTTGAATAATTATCTTATTGCCATTCGCATTTCCTAATGGCTTTTTCCTCTTGTCTTTTGATGATTGATTGTAGGCTGTTTTTTTCACTTTTTCATTTTCACTAAACAGGTATAGCAAAAAAAAAAGCCGGCGTGTTGAGATGTGACCGAAGAACGCGACGAACCGAGAATGTTCGTTCTTTATTCTATTCTATTATTCTTTCTCTTTTGTATCCGCCCATTTCTTTTCTCTCTCTCTCTCTTGGGATGATGACGGTAGTTTAGTGTGTGCTAATATAAACTTGGAAGCTAGCTAAAATCGAAATTGTTTTGAGTAGAACAAGAGGAAGAAAGTGACCTTTTCACCGTGCTTAACATATGCTCAATGGATAAGAAAAGGAAGAAGAAGTTGGACAGGACATCACACATATACAAAAAAAAAAAAAGGTATTTTTTTTCTAATATAACCCTTAGGGTATCATAATTGTTTGACTTCTGAAATCAAATATGAATTTATAATTAGTTATTAAAACCAAAAAAAAGAAACATAATAAATTGTTAACTTTACGATTTTTCTTAATGATAAAAGACGGATTATAATTATCGAAAGAAATATAATGATGTCTGTTGAACGAGTCAAATTGGGATGGTCTATAAAAGTTAATCTCTCTTTACACAATCTCGATTGAATTTACATCACACAATGTCTCATGATAGTTCAAATAATGAAAAATAAAAAAAAAAGAACATTTTACAATGATTATTTGCAAAAAATAATAAAAGGTTAAAAAAAACAAATATCACATAGAAAATAATCTAATTCAATTAATTGATATGTCATGAATATTAACTCGGAAAGTGAATGATTAGCAATCTAATGTGAATCAATTCTAAGATAGTAAATTTATATGAGAAAAAAAAAAATTTAAAACGCCTACTGACGACATCTTTGTTAAATTTCATTTTAAAAAATCAAATAATGAGTTTTTGTGTCATGGTAAACATCAAGCAAAATGGACGATTAAAACTAATCAATCTTAAACGAACATTTTTCTATTCTTGTTTTTGGAATACTCTAAACTATGACAACATTAAATTTAGCTTCACCTGTTCATCTTCAAATTCAAACTATTTTTGGTGTTCGATCACAACTTGATTCATGTTTATTTTTTTGTGATGAACATACAGTTATTTATCCAGCTGGAAATCAATTTATTCTTGCTAATGTTGAAACCAAAGGTCAACGTATTTTTCGATGTATTGAATTAGAACATATCGATTGTATTATTGTACATTCGAATGCTGCTATTATTGCAATTGTTGCTAGTGGTATGAATCCTGATAAAGAAAATACTACTATATCTTTTTATGATTTACATACAACAATTGGAAAAAGAAAACGAATGTTTGAATTACGTGATACATCAATGACAATAACATCAATGGCTTTTTCACATGATGCTAAACATTTAGCTATACTTGATTGTGGAAATCGTGAATATACACTATCACTTTGGCTTTGGCAAAAATCACGTCTTGCAGCATCAATTAAATTAGGTCAAACTGAAGGTGTAACTGTTCTATCACAAGTATTATTTCATCCAAGTGATAATAATTTATTATCAATTATTGGAAGACGATTTTGTCGTTTTATTCGACATCTTGATGGAAATTTAAGAATTCAATCATCATCAGCAAAACTTGATCAATATGATTTTATCTCACATGGTAAGATTTAAAAAACAAAACAAAAATATCTTCGAAATTCTAATAATTCATTTCTTTTTAATAAAAATTTTTTGTTTTTCTAGCATGGTATGATTCAAATCGTTTTATAGCAGGTACAAGTAATGGACATGTTTGTGTTTTATTCAATGGTGATGTTCAAACAGAAATTGATGTTGTTGAATTTCGAGAACGATCAATACCACCGTAAGAACATAAAAGATAAAAAGAGTCTTGTTTTTTTTTGACAATCAAAAATGAAACATTCAAATGAGAATGATATTTATATCGATTAAAAACATCTTGCTGACGCATACCACCTGTTTCCACTAACAAGTGCCGCGTCGCAATCATAGGAGAAAACATGCTGTTGCTAGGCCATTAAAGAAAAGTTCACCAAAACTTCATTGCCGTCATTATAAACGAGAGAAAAAAAAAGAGCAATCATTCCGATATACATGAATATAAAAAACAAATCAACCTTGAAAAATAACGCTAATAGAATAATAATCAAATTTAACATGACCGAAATATTTTCCAACTAGTTATTCATAATTGAACTTAATATATAGAAAGAGATGAATAAAAGATGACAAGCAAAAAAAAAATGAATTCATAATTTTTTATTATTCTTTTTTACGTTTTTTAAATGACTTTTGAATTTAGAATTCAACGTGCTGTATCAATAAATTCATCTTTGGGTAAAAGTATTTCACGATCAGGATTTTATCCAAATCAACAAGAAAATCTTGATACATTACGTTCTACTGGTGAAGAAGTTACATCAATTAGTGTTGTTAATAAAGGTTTCTTTTGTCTTGTTGGTGGAAAACGTTTATGTCTTTTTTCAAAAATTGCTGATAGTTGGGATTTTGCTAAAGCTCGTGAATATGTTATACCAAGTAATGAAATAGGTACAGCTCGTTCATCAACAATTAGTTATTTAAGTTCTTCACAAATTTTACATGATAAACAACAACAACAACAACCATTAAATAATACTCATTCAATGTGGAAAGTTGTTGTTAGTCCAAAAGAAGAACATGTTTTAGTATTAACAAATAAACAACAAATTTATTCCGTATCTGATATGGCAAAAGATCAATCAGCTGAATCAAAAGTAAAATTTTCATTATATTTTCATAATAATTTTATTTTTTAATTTATAAAAGGAACCATTTCTATTAGAATTAATTTTTAATTCTTATCATCAATTATCAATACGTGGTTTAGATATAGCTATACAAAAACCATTATTTATTTCATCAGGTGATGATCATACTGTTCGCCTTTGGAATTATGAAACAAATACAATTGAACAAATGAAAATATATAATGAACCAGTTTATGCTATAACAATGCATCCAAGTGGACATCAAATTGTTGTTGCATTTGCTTCAAAAGTTTCTCTTATGAATGTATTAATTGATGGATTTGCAACTGTTAAAGAATATCCTATTCATGCAGCACATCAAGTTAAATTTAGGTTAATTAAAAAAAAAACTCTTTTGAAAATTATCACGATAATATGCTATTTTTTTTTTTGTTGTTTAGTAATGGTGGTCATTTATTTGCTGTGATTGATGCGAATATAATTCAAATAATGTCTCCAGTTTATCTTAAAGTTATTCATCGACTTAATCATGGACAAACTGTATGAAATTTGAATTTTTTTGTTTTGTTTCAATAATGAAATTTTTCTTTTTTTTTTTCTTTTTTGTTATTATATAGGTTAAAAAAATCTTATGGACAAAAAATGATCTTGCACTTTATTCACAATCATCAAATTATTTTGTTATATGGGATTTAGAGAATCAAAAAAAAATCTTTGAATTAAAACCAACTTATCGTCTTGATGGAGGTTTTATTGCTGATCGAGAAGATAAAATTGTTTATTTAGCTTCTGATGATGGATTTATTCGTGCTTTTCATAATGGACAAGTAAAGATACCTTCATTTTTTTTTGTTTATTATTTGATTAAGAAATTAAAATTATTATTTTTTTTTTTTTTTTTTTATAGTTAAATCATGAAGCTCAATTACCACAAGATGATAAACCAAGTTGTTTAGAAATTTATCCAAGTAACGGAGCATTACTATGTGGTACACATCGTGGTTCAATTTATGTTCTGAAAACTCCATTAGCAAAAATATTAACTGGAATATTTCATTATTTAGCTCATTCGGCAAGAATTACACAGGTTTATTTTATTTTTTTGTATTAGTTTTCGTAAATGATTTTGTTTTTTTTTGTCTTAGATTGTTGTTGCATTTCATGAAGCACTTATTATTAGTTGTTGTGAAGATGGTATTTTGATGTTATGGGAAACACATATAAAATCATCGACAAAAAGTGAAGATTGGACATCAGTTGTACTTCACAATAAAGCACGATTTATTCATTTAGTAAGTTTTATGTTAACAACACATGAGATTTGTCTATTCTACAGTCTGAATAATTTTCGTTTGGAATAAGAAAAAAAAGAAATGTTTGGTAACTATTCTTTCGATTTCAGTTATTCTAGTGATAACTCTAAAAGGATCTGAGTTCTTATTGAAACTCAGCGGAGGTATAAAATTTTTAATATGTTTGGTGGTCGGAAGTTCTTGTAGAATTCCAGATTTTCGGGTGGATCATGTTTTTGAATTTTATCTTAAATCTACCTCCATTTGAAGGTCTCTCACATACAATAGTTTGCATGAAGAATTTCGAAATTTGGAGACTTCATATCTCCGAGCTGTGGACTTTTTAAAATATCCTCGTATTATTCAGTATACTTAGAAAAGCGTCTATTTTTTTTGGAATTTTTGAGTCTGCAAGATACAAAATCTTCAAATTCTGAAACTCTACATACAAGCTATTGCATGTGGCACCTTCAAATGAAACATGACTCATCCGAAAATTTGAAACTCTGCAAAAGTCTCCAATAAAAATGCACATCAAAAATTTAATACCGCCGCTGACTCTCAATATGAACTCAAAACCTTTTAACATTTTTTACTTGAATATTATGTAGACAAAAACTCATTGAAATCGAAATGAAGCATCTGAGGAGGTATCTTCGTCGGCATCGACCCATCCGTTCTTTTCAAAAAGAACAGAAAACTGGTTACCAGTTCTTTTTATGTGTGTTGATGCCATTAAACATCTTATTTTAGTCTTCGGACGATGTAGCTGAATTGCACTAGTGTGATTTGAATAGATTTGTCGGAAATTTAGAGTTAGAAGAAAATCAGATGTTGAATAACTCAGCACATATGAAGAGAATCGGTTCATAGATCTGGAAGCATTTAGGAATATGCAATTCCACTTAATTAATCATCGCCGTCATCGACTCCGTATAGTTAGTTCACACTAACACCAATGTCCGCTGAAGAACTGAAATGTACTGCTACAAAAAATGGTATATTTCAATAGAGTTTGTGCCTCAATGTTAAAGTGAATGCGAATGTCAATGTAGTCAGTGGACCCTGTGAAAACTTTTTGTAAAATCGTTGATAAGAATAATCTGTTTTTTTGTTTTCGTTTTCTATATTTCCATAAGATCAATTTCAAACGAAAGTGTATTTGATATTATCATTCGAAGATAATTATCGATTTGTTTTTTTTCTTTTGTAGTCACAAACAATTGAAGCACTTCAAATTGAAGAACATGAACTTAAACGTAATCAAGAATATCGTTTACATCAAATGGAAACAACATATTTGGCTGATTTACAACGTCGTACAGATATGTCTGTAAATGAACGACGACATCATGAAAATCTAATAGAACATCAAATAATTGAAAAAGAAAACGAACAAAAAGATTTTGAAATAAAACATGCTGATCTACAAGAAAAATATGAAAATGAAAAACAACGTATTGGTATGAAGAAAGAAAATTAAAAACAAAATAGATATTTTTGAAATGAATATTTTTTTGTTTTCATTTTCAGAAGAAGAAGATCGAGAAAATCTTGGTCGTGAATTACAAAAAGAAGGCGATTTAATACGTTTAGCACAAAAAATTATGGAAGATAATGAATCTCGTCTTAAATCAACAATAGAAGCAAGTGAAAATGAAATACGTGATATAGCTGAATATTTTACTGGAAAAATTCGTGAAACAGAAAATGAATTAACAGCTGTAAGTTCAAAAATTTCAAATTCATTGTTTTGCTTATTTTTTTTTTTTTTGTTTTTCGAATTATTAAAGAAAAATTTGTTTTATTCATTTAGTTACGTAAAAAAACTCGTCAAGCACTTGAGTCAAATGAAATTGAAAAGAAAAATCTTGAAACTGATGTTGATGATGAACAATTAAAAATTAAACTTGAATTTGAAATGGAAAGAAGACATCTTGTAAGTATAAATATTTGATTAATATTTATTAAATTGCTTATTTTTTGTTTAAGATTGAAACTAATGCAAAATTACAAAAACAATTTAAAGAAACACATGAATATCAAGTAAATTTCATTTATTATAATTTATCTATTGAGTTTAAATTTTATTGAAAATTATTTTCATTTTATTGTCTATTTTAATCAAAGAATTTCTTTAGGACGTACTAAAAGTAGTAGCGAAGGTATTGTAATTTCTTATGAAAAGCTTAAAGAACTTATCCAAACAAACAAAATGATCTTAAATCATTACATTATGGTGTAAATACGTTCAAGCAGAGGAGACGAATATAACCTTTTTAATCTTGAGAAATTTTCGTTTTTCTCCAGCAGAGTTTTAGAGTTTTATTATTTTTTTTTTGCTCACCGATTCCTTCAAATCCGATCAATTTTAGCAAAAATCTTCCAATCGCTCTTCTGAGTCATCGACTCCTGCCCTATTCCTGACGATTTCGGGATACATAACAAAAAAGTGTTCGATAAATGGATTCAACGAATACAATTGAGTGTGAATAGCTAGAACAATTATTTCGCACATTTAGTGGAATAAAGACTTGATGAACTTGTTTTTGTATTTCTTTTTTGCGTGCTACCATCATTAGTTTTTCTATAAGAATTCTATATAATGTGACCGAATAGATACACGATTTAGTTTACTCAACATTGAAATACGAGAAGATAATCATGTGAATCATGCCTTGAACTATAGATTTGAAGTCTTTCTATCAGAAGTACATGTCTAAATCAAAATTACATCGGAATGAAACATCATTTTCATACATTTTTTGTGAAGATGATACGTTTTAAAATAATTTAATCTTATATAGTATCAGACAACGAGACGTCCAGAATTCTTCTCTTTGGATTTCTGAAGACCGCAGGTTGATAATTGTTTCCGTTGTCACGTTTTTAAGGTTACACCCATTTGTCCTTGATTCCGGCATGGACATCCGCAGTTAATTATGTAATTAAGAGTCATAATAACGTCTCCTAATCTTTCACCATCATATATATTCGATGTCCAATTCGAGAAAAAAATGTCGAAACCATAACATCATTTTAGAAAAAGAATTTATAGACAGATATTCCACAAAAACTGTAAAATTACATTATATAGATTACCTAGTAATATACGTAAAAATAAATTGACTACTACAATACTATTTGACAAAGTGAATGAAACTATATGAATTCGGAATTCATATGGCTTCTGTCTATGACTCTAAAATTTTTTAACACAAAATGAAATTTCTCTATTTTGTATACAGAAACCAAAGGATTTTTTTCTGTCAAGGTTCTTTGAAAAAAATGTTTTTTGAAAAATATGTTTTTTAATATCGATTTTAAATTTAGGCTCATATTTTAAATGTTAAACAAGCTGAACAAGAAGCAACTGCTCAAACAGTTAAAAAACGTATTCAAGATAATGTTCTTCGTGTTCAAGGTATGTCAGAAGAAATATCTTCATTAAAAAATGAAATCAATGAACGAAAACAAACAATAACTGAAAAAGTAATTATTTATTTTATTTATTTAAATTAATATATGTTGTTTTTTTTTTATTTGAAATTTAGGTTGATCGTATTAATGATCTTGAATTAAAAAATCAAGAACTTGAAAAATTTCAATATGTACTTAAGTATAAAATAGATGAATTAACACGTTTAATTAAACCACGTGAACAAGAAATTGAACGTATGCGAAATCAATTACTTGAGGTAAATTATTTTCTTTTTGTCTAATTTGTGTGAATAAAACGAATTTACAATATAAAAAAAAAAATATTCAAGGAATTTATATTGTTAAATTCATTTGTCTCTCACAAATGAACGAAAACTGAATTTTATAAACAAAAAAAATAAAACAGTTTACGTTTCATTTATTGTTGTTTGGTGTTATTTATTTTTAGCTTAATAATTATTTGTATTCATATTCTACAAACGAAAGATTAATAATAATAATAATATATTCATATTAAGATGGCTAGTGAACGAGAAAAAAAAGAGAATGAATTAAGTCGAAATCGTTTTCATAATGTTGAACAAAAACGTACATTACATGCTGTCGATACACAAGTTGAACATGAACGTCAAAAAGTAAGAACAACAATAAAAGATATTCTTTCTTTTTTTTTTGTTTTTGTACGAAAAATTTTTCTCTATAGAGAAAAGAATATGATAATGCAATGCGACGTATAAAAAATGATATACTAGTACATTTTGCTGATATTAATGATCCAAAACGTGTTAAAAATGCTGTTGCTTATTTATATGAAAAACATGTACAAAATGATAATGTAAATTTCAGTTTTATTTTCTATGATTAAAAAAAAAAAGAAACGAAATTATTTAAATTAGGTAAAAAATATATATATAACAGCTGATGTAAGTGGTGGTTTATCTGAAGAAATATTAGCTCAAGATCGTCAACGATTATTTCTTGAACGAACAACATCAGATTTAAAAAGAAAATTAAATAGTGATTTACATACAACAAAAGCAAATCGAATGAGAATTATGAATGTAAGATATAAAAAACAAAAATTCTTTTGTTAAAAGTTGTTTTTTTATTTTTGTCTTAAGGAAAATGCACTTCTATTACAAGAATTAAATAATTTACGTCAAGAATTGAAAATTATTCGAGGTAGAACACAAGATTATGAAATTGCAAAAAAAACATTTGATGAACGAGGAGTACATAGTATTGATGCTCTTGTACAAACACTTAATGCTGACGCAGGTTTCAATATTTATTTTTTTATTATTAGATTAAAAAGAAAAAAAATGTCATTTTTTTCTTTTTTTTTTTCCAATGACAGGTAACTACGTTGTTCGTCATCGTAATAGTGAACTTGTTAAAGAAGTACAAAAAAATCAACAAGAAATTCTTCGTCTTCGACAACATCTATCACGAGTTCAAGCTGGTTATAGTCCATCATCAATGGATACAAATATTGATGATGAAACAGCGAATATTTCTATTCTTAAACTTGTTTGAAAACTATACTCTTCTTCTTCTTCTTAAATAAAATATAGCAAACTTTTCTCGTTTTGATCAAAAGACTGATTAAACAATTTTAAAGTTTTGCATTATTCAAAATTACTTGTTAATAATAACTTAAAAAAGAACATAGTAACTTATTAAAAAAAAAAAAATAGAAAGGAAAGTAGAACAGAAAAATAAGTAGATGATAAATCTCTTTCTCTCTTTTTTTTCTCTCTTTATTTAAATATGTCAAAAGGATAATATTGACACTGAAACAAACATGACTTCTAATACAATATAAAATTTGATGACAACAGAAATGTAAGAGGGTGGACATAGATGAAGTGTTTGTTGTTATTGTCAAAACAAATATAAAAAAAAAGAATATTCTTACAGTTGACATGACGTTTTTTTTTCCTCATATAAAAACATTCGACAATGAATCAATTCACCGTAGTTTGATTTCATTTTTTTCTTATTTTGTTCGACTTACCTTCGAGATACAAGTGATTGCACAAAAAAAAAGTATATAAAAGTATTTTTATCAAAGTGCATTTGAGGTTTTTTCAATGGCTATTGGTGATCATTTACCAATTATTGTACCATCATCAGCTAGTGTGAATTCATCTTCTGTATCAAAATCTACATCATCATCACCATCATCATCATCATCAATTGGAGAACGACGACGTTTTGTACCAGTAGCTACACATAATAGTTCAACATTTATTCAATTTCCTACTAACGTACGTCAATCAATATCATTTATTCCTGTATATCCATCACGAGCAAGTATTTCATCAGTACAACCATGTTCATTTACAATAGATACTCAATCTATATCAACTAAATCGAAATCATCAAATACTTCACCATCTAGTATTACTAGTAATCAACATAAACGTAATTATTTTCAACAAAGATCCAATCCTATATTAAACAATCCTTTATTAAATCATCGAAAAGATCAACCAAAAAAATTTTCAATAAATTTTTCATATACAACAAGAATTTGTTTATCATCAAAAACTAATTCAAATGACAATCAACTATCAATAGATCGTGCAAATATAGCTCCTCAATTAACTAATCAAATAGAAAATATATCTGATAGATTAAATGATGAAAATTCTGATCAACAAGAAATTGAATATTTTAATAAAACGAAATATGATTATATAACACGTTGGTTACATGATATTCGACAAGCAACTTATTATGCAGAAACATTTTCTAAAACAAAACGTTCTAAAAACCGATTTGTACAAACTTAATTTCTATTTTTGTTTTTTATTGCATTTCTTTTTTGTGTCATTTAAAATTTTTATTAATCTTTCCACACAAAATTCAAGAAATAAAACATACAAATAGTCACACGTGCAAAAAAAAAGAAAAAGTCATTCAAAAGAAATGAAAAAAGAAAAAAAAAGAAAAACACTACAATATACTTCATTGGAATGATAAATGCTTAACCTATATCGGGTAATGAATTTGTTTCGCCTTCACAAACATGTTCCCAAAGAATATCGGACCATTTAAGTAAAAGCATTGCACATGCAAGAAAACTTCGTCCACATATTAATTCCGTTATTATTGTCCATTGATCTGTTTCAATTGAATAACATTCAACACTTTCATGATATTTACCTGGTTGTTCATCTTGACCACCACATACATAAATTTTTTCATTAACAACAGCTGCACCTGGTCGATAGCGATGTTCACGCATAGGTGCTATAAATTGCCATTGATTTATTGTTGGATCATAAGCTTCAGCTAAATTTGTATTTTCTGTATTTGATTGTAATCCACCACAAACATATATTTTACGTTTAAGTACAACAGCTGCTGAACCTGAACGTGCTATACGCATTGGAGCAATATCATTACTCCATTCGATTTTTCGTGGATCAAATCTCATGACTAGATCAACTGCATCGCCTTCTTCAAGTACGGCTCCACCTAAAAATTAAATATAATAAATATAAATTAAAATATAATATTTTGATATTTACCGGTTATATACAAATATCCATTCAATGAACAACAAGCTGGACTTGTCATACCAATTTGCATTGAAGCAATCTAAATAATTAAATAATAATAAATAAAATCTCTATTTTATATTAAATATAACATACTAAAGTCCATTTATTATCAGCAATTGAATATCTTTCAATAGTATTCAAACGAACTTCTCCATTTGTTCCACCACAAGCATATATATAACCATCAATTAATGCTAAACCTAATTCTGATCGTGGTGTTAACATATCTGACAATTGTATCCATGTATCAAGTTTTTGTTCATATTTCCAAACTTCTGAACTTGGTCTTCCTATATCAAGAATAATAATAATTATTTTTCTTCAATTAAATTTTTCTCATATCGAATAAATTAAAACATACCATTCGGATAATCACCACCACATAAATAAAGAGTAGAAGCTCCTAATAAAAATTTAAATGAATTAAGAAAACAAAACAAAAAATTTACCTGATGCAACAATAGCATGTTTTGATACAGCATATGGTAAACAACAAAGTTTTTTCCATTCATCTCTAATATAACAAAAAAAAAACAAAACAAAACACAATCATTTTATTTCTATAGTAACAAGATTATTTTATAAAAAATATTTGTTTTTTTTCGTTGACATAACAAATCATCATTACCATAGTTGATCTTCTTTTTCAATAAATAATACTTATTAAACTGATTATGATTAAATAGTTTTATAAAACAAAAATTTGCATACCTTTCTGGATTATATATTTCAACACCACGTACAACAACTCGTTCATCTTCTCCGCCCAAAAAAACTAATGTTTCAGTTAATTCTAAAGAAAAAAAAACACAAAACAAAACATATTATAAAATATGTTAAGCATACTTCAATAGAATGAAAATATCTACCTGAGCATGTACGTGGTTTCAATCGAGAATTTGTTGTTGACATTTCAGAACGCCTATCAATAAGTAAATGGAATTGTAATGCTTCATGAAGTAATTCACGACATATTGCATCTTCTTGTACTATTTTACAGCTTGCAACTCTATCCATTAATATATACTAAATAAAAATTAAAAGAAAAAAAATTTTCATAAATGAAATATGAACATATTAATGTTTTTTTCTTTTCTATTTCATACAGGGCTAACAAAAGCCAATCGAATATATTGAAGTATCTGAAAAAGAATAATATATTTTTTTTCTAATTAGTTGTATTTGTTTTGTATTATAATTTTACCAAATGAAAGTCTGCTTTGCGTTGTTCGGGTGCGTGATTTAACCAACGTAAACATGCTTCATAGACTTCATCTTCACTTGATACTCGAAGATCATCTTCTTCTAAAAGTTTATTTTTTCAAGTCAAATTAGTGTTCATTTAAATCAAAGAAATAATAATAAAGGAATAAAAATTGACATCAAAGATCTATGACTATGGAAGAATGATCAATCAGATCCTTGGATTTATATTTTCATTAAGATTTTCAAAGAATTTGATAAGACGACAATAAAAAGATCACTTTTTAAATAAATTTTCTTTTAAAAAAATGATGACATATCATTCAAACTAACAAGGAAACATACACTCAATTTCGGGATACTATTCGATATCATATTATGACTATGAGTAGGTCCCAGTGAGGCTAAGACAAGTTTAAAAGAATTGGAACCTATGGTGTACTATAAGCACGTTTGATAGTACTGAAAGTTTCAACGAAAACGAGCATATCTTTCTCAAGATATTCAATATCCAAAAAAAGTAGTGATTTACAATAGAAGAACATAATAATCGAGTCTACTTCGAAATTGAATATATCGAGAAATGCATATTCGTTTTTGTTGAAACTTTTACGACTATCAAACATGCCTATAGACAAAATTTCAGATCGAAACTCTTTGTTATGAATTTTAAGTTTGTTTTAAGAAGAAATCCATTCGACTGATAATTTTCATTTGAACTCATAGATAGGACTCATAGTGTAGGTACAAACTCTGAGAGAGTTTGTGCCATTAGGCAGACATTTTATTGACGTTACAGCCTATTGAGGAATATCACGAGAAAAATCATAACAAGGAGTTTCACTCTGAAATGCTCTTCAACAACAGCTCTCATGGCATCCTAAAAGTTTCAGCTCAAACAGATATTTCTCTTCTAAGATAACATGTTTATAAAAAAAAAAACGTTACTTTCGCACAAGAACTCCACAAATAGTCCAGATTTTAGGTATACAATATCTTAAGAAGAAATCATTCATGTGAACTGAATCTCTCACAACATTATTAGGACTATGAGAGCTATTTGTTGGAAAGAATTTCAGACCGGAACTCCTTGTTGCGATTTTTCTTGTGATATCTTGCAATAGATTAAAAGTTCAATAAAATGACCGTGACTCAAGAAGAAAGATCTAATGCTACGAACTTTTTCAGAATTTTTATCTACATTATGAGTTCTACCTATAAACAAAATATGGGCTCAAACGAAGATTCAATTTCATCGACTATCATACTTATAAATTCAACAATTTTTTGTGCCGAAATATGAAGCCATTCATCTTGTTGAGCAACCTTGAAATAAATAAATAAAATTCTTTTATAAAAGAATTCAATTCATATAAATATACTTGTGAAAATTTTTTTAAAACAAATCGTTTTGCTTTTTTTGTTAATTCTTGTGTACCATGTAATTCAGCAAAACAATTTATACCAATTGCATTTGTTTCATCAAGAAAACGTTCAAAAAATGAACTACATGCATCACGAACAGATTGCATCATAAGTAAATTAGCGGCGGAGAGTAATGATTGTACATTATTTTCACAGATCGTTATTTCCGCTATAGCAAACAAAAAAAATAAAATAAAAATAAACAAAAAACAAAAATTTTTATTTCAAATTTTACATGTATATGCATATTCAATAAGTTCCGACATAGCATCAGAATCAATTCCATTGAGAGTAACTGTTGGTTGTGATGATTCAGACATTTCGGATGTAGTAAACATGGCACGGAAATATGGACTAGCGGCAGAAAGAACATTCTACAATTATAGATTAGAATAAAGATTTATTTTGAAAATATTGTTAACAAATTTTAATAGATAATATAAATGAGTATAACTTAATCAAATTTTAAAATGATTGCACAAAGTTCAAGTTAAATATTAGTCTTCTTGATTACAAAGCAAGTAAGAGTATTTAGTTAAAATTTTTATAAAGATTTTCTATATTTTTTACAAAAATGACGTGACCAACATTTTATGCAGTGTGGTTACCGAAGAGCGGGTTAATCCTCTTGAAACTTGTAATTCTTGAGTTATGTACTATGTATCTGTACTATAGATAATAGGTTTTCACCTTGCCAGAGGAGAAACTCTAGATAAAACATTAGAAGAAACATCTGTACGAAGCTCACTCGAAAGTCAATCTTGGTCTAGGTACATTCAAATCGTATAAGATTTCCAGCTCTATATTATAATGTTTTCGAGAGATATTCAACAAACAAGAGTAAAAAATAATTCATTGGTCAACCTAAAATTGATTGTGGGCTCGCATTATTGTTACTTATTTGAAAAAGCATGTCAAACTGTAGTCCTTGATACAGGCAATTATTACTTTTTATGTGACGCAAAAGAATAACAATTTCAATACCTGGAAGTACTCTTAGAAAATGATCACATATCGAGAGAAGTGCTTTTTCTATATACTAATAAAAAAGCCTAATTAAAAAAATTGACTTTACCAGACATTCCAGCTTCACAAATAAAAAAAAATAGCAATTGACTACAATGAAGCTCTTTCAAGCGACATGGAATGTGCTATCAGAAAAACATACTTACAGAAAAAGAAAACCGATAAAGATTTTCCGTTTTTTCTGAACACAAAAATCCATGTGCTAAATTAAAAATTATATTGTTTGTGAAAGATCCAACCTCAATCTATCTTTCTATGCATTAATCTTAGTTTCAATAAATCTGACGGAAATGGACTTATTTGTTATTTAGAAATAAGGACTTAAATATTCCAGTATATCTTGAAACTTAACAATAGACGCAAACATTATTTATACATAATGTGTCTACTCTATCTTAATAATCAGTACTCAATCGTCTGTATATAATTCAAAAAACATACCATAGAAGATTATTTCTCCGGAATACGGGCTGAAAAATTCATTGGACCATCTTGAAAATCGATTTACTACTACTCGTAAAATATTCTTTCATGCTGAAAATTATTTTTTTCATATGTTAGATAACGATTAGAATAGAAATTCTCTAATATCTCATATAGGATCTTTTCTCTTTTGTATCGAAAGTATTTCTGAATTAAAAACAAACTAATGTATGGTACAGATTTACTTGACGTCTTATTTAATCTTAGACTTCAAAGACTTGTTAACAGAATCTTTTTTGATGCATTTAAAATTAAGAAAAAAGAAATAATTCTATTTATTGCTAAGATATTGCATAAACCTTAATGACGACTGCTAAAAATCGGATCATAATGTTAAAAAAAATGATATCTTACTCATCATGTGTTGAATTTGATAGGGTTTACTCATGTTGTATTTTAATTTTTCATGCACTATGAGATCATATATTGTCGTTATAATTACTTTTTCAATTAAAAAAATGTCATACTCAAAATATAAGTTGAAAAATAAAAAACATCCGAAAATTTTGAAACATTCACAAATCGATCCGATCTTTGTCATTCTGATTATGATATTTATTTTAATTGAAAAAGTAATTATAACAAGAATACATTATCTCATAGTCCATGAAAAGTTACATAGGATAGTCAAAAAGTTCTCGTAATAGTCTTCTAAAATTTCATCCTAATTGGTTTTATTCCTCATATTGGCCTATTCTAGTAGTAACAACATCTGTTATCTATTAAAATACCAATAAGAAGTTTCACAAGTGTCTATTATAGTAATTCTTTAATGAATTTTTTCAACACCCCTGTTCTCAGATGGATAAACTTCGTATACGCTCATATATAAAAACTCGTTGGTTATTAGGTTTAACTGCTACACAAGTTCATGATAAATTAACTGCTGGCAATAAACCAGATGCTGTTTCATATAGTACAGTTACTCATTGGGTTTATCAATTTTCAAGTAGACGAGAGCCATTGAAAGATGATCCTTGAAATAGTAGTTGTTATCCGTTAATACTCAACAAGATATTGATGCTGTCCAGGATCTGGAGAATGATGATTCACATATTAGTGTTGATTATGTTGCTACCTCTCAGACATAGTCTGTTACATGTATTAGCGTGATAAATGTTGAAACAGATTAGTCAAAAATTTTCACAAAAAAAGATTATCATCAAAAAATATTAATCTTAATCTTAAATAAGTTCAAGAAGAAAAATCCAAAGTTATAGTTCATCCATTATATCTACCTGGTCCTAGTCCATCAGACTTTTGGTTGTCTAGTTGTTTGAAACCTAGCTTTGACTCATATTCAAATGCTACAAGTTTTATCCAAGGAGCTACATTCGAAAACTGTTCATTAATACGAAAAGACATCTCAGAAGTTGATTGAAGGCATGAAACTTTGTACCGAAAATTATGGGAACTACTTTGAACATTTACTGTAAAAAGATAAACAAAATGTTTTTTCCATGAATAAATATTTGAAAGTCTGAGAACTTTTTGACTGACGTATGTAGATTGATTTACACTCACGGAGAACCAATCTCAGGTGTCCGTGTTTCTTTGAACTGATATTTTACCCATAAGTAGACTTTGATGAGCTATAAAAAGCCTCCAAATGGTTTATCCTCATGAATGTTCCTTGACGAGTTTTGAATTGTTCGAATATTTTCTGTGTATGTGAAAATAATGGCAAAATGGAAAATATTTGAATAATTCAAAATTCGACAAGAAACATTCATGGGCAAAAGGTTAGCTCAAAAAGAATGTTTCCTTGTTTGTAACAAATGTACACATCAAAATATATAATGGAGGACATAAGTTTAAAGTAGTTGTATTTCTAAGTTTTCTTCTCGATGATAATAGCTAGCAAGAATCTGAAAAAGCGTTTGTGTAGTTTAATGAGTTCTCTATTAGGATTGATAGGCCTGAAAATTCCAACAAAACTGTTTGAATGAAGGCTTGAAACATCTTCGACCTCTCCATGGCCTTTCTTCATCCAATTGCATTCCATTTACAAAATGCCCCCCAAGTGCCAAACATTACAAAAAACATTGAAATTTCCAACAGAAAGAAGAGAAAAATGTTTCTTGGGTCTTCTGTAAATTGAAAAAAGGTCAGAGACGTCTTTTCTTGCTCAAAATTATTTGCTCTATCAAATAAACTCTTTTCCAAAAAGCTTCAAATAGAAACCAAAAAGTTGGCTTTTCGCAAAGCCTCATTCAAGCAGTATGTCAGAAGTCTTCAAATCTACCAATCCTAATAAAAAATTCTATGATAAAATTAAAAATTATACTTAATTTTTTTTGTCTCTATACAAATAAATTATAAAAATTCAAATAGATTGATTTCGTTGAAAATTGTTATTCACTCATTCTAATAACTTTCTACAGCAATTGACAAGTACTTATTTCTTTTCTTTTTCTTACTTTATGGCAAGGATATTCATGTTGATCAACAATAATAGTTATATCACATAATTGTCTACTTAAACGAAGATCATTAAGAATTTCTAAAAGTGAATCCGAATGACCATGTTCATAATGTGCAAAAACAGCACCTGGATTATTTGAATTATTATTTATATCCGGATTTGATATAATAGGTGTTGTAATTATAGGATAATGTGTAGCTGTTTTTAAACGAGCAGCATTATTAAATCGTTTTGTCGTATGATGACCACGAGTAAATGGTGTCATAGATGATGATGAAGACATTATTTTACATCGATATACGCTTATCTATAATAAAAAAAAAACAAAAACACCGAGAATTTTTAAATTTTAATATTTTTGACAAATATCATAAAGTTTTTTAATTAATTCTTTATCTTTCATAAATGGATCATCTTGTATTCTACAATCACGAAAATATTTTCCTGTTATATGTGCAACATCATTCGATATAGCTAAATAAACAGGTGTTTTTGCACTTTCTTCTGGTGTTTCATGACCACCAAAACCCAATGAATTACTTAATTTTGTATTTGAATCACCTGGATGACAAACATTAACTGTTATACCATCATGAAGAAATTTTTCTGCATATGCTAATGTTAACATTCTATTTGCTTGTTTAGCTTGTCGATAAGCATCATCAGTTGTATATCTTCGTTTTTCATATTCAAGATCATTTATATCAAGACCACCAGCCCAATAACTAGCAACATTAACAATACGTGCATTAGGTGAACATTTTTTAAGATTATTTTCAAATGCATTTATCATCCATATATAACCTAAAACATTCGTTGCAAATTGTACTTCAATACCATGTTTAGTTAATTCACGTTTTTGTGGTCCTGTTGCATGATTATTAATTAATACATCAATTGGTTGATTTTGTAATTGTAATGCAAAATTTTCAATTAATTCTTTTAATGAAAAATCAACAATATAACCTTGAATTGAATTATTATTTGTTTTTGATTTAATTTCTTCAACTGTTGAATATAATTCTTTTTCATTTCGTCCAGCTAATATTATTTGATTATTAAGATCTTTTGCTAAAATTTTACATATTGCTTTTCCAATACCACCATATGCACCCGTTACAATAATTGTCTTTTTCACCATATATATACATATGATAGAACAGAATGAATATAGCAATAATAATAAGAGAGATTCAATACTCAATCAATGGAACGATAGATGTCAGTTTAAAAAACATTTTATTGGTTCAAAAAAAACATATTATTTGTTTATTTATTCTGTCCTTGTAGGTAGAAAAGTTTTTTTTTTTGACTTGATTGATCATTCGTTAATAAGAATTACAAACCAAATTATTATTAAACAAGGATTATCATGAAATTTAAACATACATCTTTAATATTAATATGTATTATGATGGAAAAATTTCGATATCGATTTGATCATATTATCTATCGATAGTTGTTAAAATAAACAGTGATAAATTTTTTTAAAAAATCGTTTCATCTCTTGAATCAGTTTTTTATTGTTATTGTCAAATTCATTCTTTTTTTGTTTCGTTTTCGTTTTCTTTCTTTTTTCTATCTTCCTCATATGTAAGTAAAAATGAAGAGTAATGGTAATTCTACAACATTTACTGTTCATGATCGTCTTGGAGCAGCTATTGCTCCAAATACAAATTCGAATATATCAACAAATCCAACACCACCACCGCCACCACAACCAACAACAACAACAAATTGTTCAATTAATTTATCAACAACATCAAATTGTCAACAAATGATTACAACAAATACAAATTTAATGCCAGCTGGAAGTTTATCATCAGCAACAGCAGCTTCATGTACAGTAGCAACATCAACAGGAACAAATCAACATCAAGATTTAGTTAATTTATTTGAATGTCCAGTTTGTTTTGATTATGCATTACCACCTATACTTCAATGTCAATCAGGACATATTGTTTGTTCACAATGTCGACAAAAACTTTCATCATGTCCAACATGTCGTGGACCATTAGGTAATATAAGAAATTTAGGTATGGAAAAAGTTGCCGATACTATTTTATTTCCTTGTAAATATCAAACAAATGGATGTTTATTGAGTTTAACTCATAAACATAAACTAGAACATGAAGATTGTTGTGATTTTCGTCCAGTAAATATTTTATTTATTATTATTATTATTCATAGATTTTTTATTAATAAAGTTTTTTTCTTTTGTTTTTATCAAGTATATGTGTCCATGTCCAGGTGCGTCATGTAAATGGCAAGGTAGTCTTGAAAATGTTATGCAACATCTTTGGCTTGCACATAAATCAATAACAACTTTACAAGGAGAAGATATTGTTTTTCTAGCTACAGATATTACTTTACCTGGAGCTGTTGATTGGGTAAATTAAATAAAACAAGATTTAATCTTTTTCTTTTTCTATGAAGAAATTTGAAGATTAAGAAACATGATTAGAGATGTGCGGAACTAAAACTCAAGTAAAATATTTTATGGTTTTTGAGCATATTATCTTATAAATCATCAAAAAAAAACCTGAGTCTGGAAGACATGTAGTTTCAAAGACACGAAGAAAAGTTGAAATTTTGAGAACGATATGATTCTTTTTAATTGCGTATAAAACTCGGTCAAGTAAGTTAATTTGATGATTGTTAACATATAGAACTATTAGAAGAAAAGAGCCGACTAGTATTGACTAACACAATAATGTAAACAAAGATCAAAGAGAAGCAACAGTGCAAAAAAAGTTAGGACAGGAAGAAATGTATTAAGAACATTCGGAGAAAGGCGTTTCAAGGTAGTCAAAATTGAGTGGACGTACTGTAGAGTATGTCGGATCTAAAATTTCCGGACTCGGATCCGATGAAATCGTACTTTGATGCTCCGAATTAAATTTTCTAATCAAAATTGAATAGTCGCTCCGAACATATGAGATATTTTTTGTAGTCAGTGACTAGTGTAGCCTACACATTTCTCAGAGGACTAGAGTCCAGCATGTCGAGCTCTAATTTGTTGTTAGTTTTAATTTTGTGCAATAAGAAATGCACAAACCTGTTGTCGCTTTCAATTGATTTTTACATGACAGTTAAACTTTGAGACAAGTTAGTAAATTTATACAGAAGTCAAAATCGTTTGTTGTATAACGAACATTAGTGTAAACTTATAGAAAACTCTACTTTGATTTGCAAATCTTTCTAGCAGAAACGCTTTTGCATTTAGATAAAAAAAGTATAACTATCGTTTTTTTTATATCTCGATTTAATGAGTATTTTTCCAGAATTTCTATTTCTTAAATGAAATAGTATGAATTTTCACAAAATTGGAGAAAAGTATAACTCAAGTCTTCCAAAATTAAAGAAAGAAGTAGTTTAAAAACTTCTGTAATTTAGAGATATTAGAACTCTAATAGTTTACTCAAGATGAGACAAAAGCATAGTAGAAATCTTTATAAATCAAAAGAAAGTTGCTATCAAACTCTTAAAAATAGTAGATACTAACCTCTAGTCCTATCGTACCGCTACCTTCTAGGTTGATGATTTGTTTCCATTCGTTGACAACCTATGGTTTTCCTCCATTGAAGATTATTAAAAAATTTTCATCAATCGACAATGAAATCACTTTAAATATGAATATTTTGATCTAGAAAACAATACAATAAAGATCTTAAAAACTAATCTTCAACTTTTCTTTTCTTCTTTTTCTTATGCATAGACCATATCATATCCATTACTTTCTTTCAGTCTATGTCTTTGTGGTATTTATTATCTTTCATCTCTAATTATCATCTCATACTTACCATATTTCATAGTACAAATGAATTAAGAGCCACAAGAATTTTCATACATAATGAATCATAAATATCCACATTATATTGTTGAAAGGAATAAAGATTACGAATAGGACTTTTTTTTTCTTGTTTAGGTTATGATGCAATCATGTTTTGGACATCATTTTATGCTTGTATTAGAAAAACAAGATCAACAATTTTTTGCTATTGTACAATTAATTGGTACACGACAACAAGCAGAAAAATTTGTTTATCGATTAGAATTAAATGGTAATAAACGACGATTAACATGGGAAAGTACACCGAAATCGATTCATGAAGGTATACAACAAGCAATTCTTATTAGTGATTGTCTTGTATTTGATGGTGCAACGGCATTATTATTTAGTGAAAATGGAAATTTAGCTATTAATGTAACTGTGTCTCTCGGTTGATTTACTCTTCGTTATAAATATGATTGTATCTACATGCATTTTTTTTTTCGTCTTTGTTCGAATTTTATTATGCTTCTTCGTTCTTTTCTTTTCTTTTTTTCTTTTGTTTTCTAACTAAGAATACTTTTTTTTTTCTTTTGGTTGATAAATATTATTTTTTGTTTGTTTCACACATCAACATATGAGTTGCAAAGGATATTTATCTATTTTTTCTTTTATTAATCGCTGGCAGATGATTAAGTTCCTTTTTCTTTTTTTCTACCACATGAGTTCATATTTCAAGGATCGGATAGATATGTTAATAAGTGGCAACAGATTTTATTTCTATCCGTTAATGATTAAGATTAACCTATAATAACCTTATCTTCATACATATGACATTCATTAATTATCAGGTCAAATGATATTATAAAGGAATGGCTTTCACCATTCGAGACAAGATATTGACAGACATGAGGGCAGCGCTTCGACTGGAACTATATATGTCCTTAATATTCGTCCACAATTAGTTGATTCCAAATTTGTCCTCTTCACGTTTGTCTTTAATGAATTGTAGTTATTATTCAATGATCGACTTAAGGATAGGTCCCGCTTTTCGAGGTTTCTGGAGAATAGCTTATTAGAAAATTTTGAAATTTTCAGGGCAAATAGATCTTGATGAATAGAACAAAAGTTTCTGTAGATTCAAAATTTCTGAGAGCTATCTTCTATGAGTTACTGATATCGCGACAGTGAAAAAAGACTCTCACGTTTCTTCGAGATATTATGTTCGATCGAACTGAAAATTTGTTTTACAGATACTACACACTGTTTGGAGTATGTATCTTTTTATTTTTTTTGTCTTTCGAATAAAAAAAAATATCCATTCCAAACAATGTATAGTATATGTGAAAAAAGTTTCAGTTCAATCGAACGTATCAGGCTGGAGAAAAGGGGGAGCGGTTTTTGCGTTTTTTCCCATGAAAAAGTTGATTTGAAAAAAACGCGAAACAATGTATAGTTTTTGCTAATTTAGTAGATAGATATTACTTCAGACCATACAGTGGCCGCAAAAAGCCAAACATGTGGGTACCCCCAATTGCTCTATTAATATATGATAAGCGCGGTTGGAATGGGGGTGTGTAGAAGACCTATCAACCTATCCACACTCATACCCTTTAGTGCTTGAATTTCATTTGATAGATAATATGGACCTGTTATGAGGTGGAGAGAATGTGTCAAAATAAAACATACTGATAAGTAACCTTTTTTTTTCATATCATGTTCTTGTGTGCTATTACTCGTATTTCTTTCGGTGAAGTAAATTGAGGTAATCGACAAATATATAGATCTAAAATTTGATGGAACCATTCAATTAATAACTCTATATTAATTTTACAAGTTAGAAATGGTTTTCGAAAGAAGAAAATATATATTTTGGTCTTTCTAATAAATCTGACATCCTAATATTTGCTTCTTTATGGTAAAAAAGCTTGATCCCAACGGCTAGCTATTCAAAACAAAGAAACACACATACAGATCTTTTTTAAACAGATAACAACTGAGATAGATCAACAGGAACAATTTGTTATTAATTTAATAATATAGGTTGTTCGGAAAGTCTGAATGAAAAAAAAAAAACAAACGTGAATATCTCTTCTCGATAATTCAAGAGATTTAAATATTTTTTCGATAGTTTGATCTCATATTCATTAAAGTTTTATTCAACATATTTCAGATGAAATGTCTCTCTCTCTCTCTACAGAAGTTAGAATTAAAATATTTTTACTGATGACCAAATTCGAATCAGCTACCATTGTAAAATGAAGACTACAAATTGAATTCAGCAAAAATACGTCAACTGAATTCTATATTAGAATCATATTTTAGCAAATACTGTCAAAAATGGATCACATTCTAAAAGATCGTAAAAAAAGTTACTGGAAAAAAAAAGTTAAGAATGCTTGTGAAAATGAGCTAGAATCCAGTATTTGATCTATTGTACAAACAACAACATGCCGGATTATAATGGAATATTCCTTATTAAAACCATACATAGTACAATTTGTCAAATATTTTTACCAGGGTCATTAATTTCATCGACTTTTCTGTCAGTAATTACTCTACGGTCTTCCAGAACGTCATTGATTTTTGACAGTACTAGTTTGACAAAATCATTGGAATGCATTGGCTAATGCAATGTTTATTTGGTGTGTTCTTTTCCAAATTCAATTTGTAGTTATCATTTTACAATGCTACAGAGATATCCATTACGGCTGGAAATCTGCTGCTACTGCTGCCGCGATGGTTTTGAGCAATGCTTTGAAAGCCTCTTCGATCATTGTGCTAAATTAACACAATTAGATTGAATCTATCAGATTCGACAAGGCTCTGATTGTTAGACTTGTAAATATTCAAATCGGATACAAATTCATGCAATTTTACAATTTCCATTAAAAAAATTGACTTTTTTTAGGTGCAAACATTTTCTCTGAAATATATTGAATAAAATTTTAATAAATATGTTATCAAACTGTAAAAACAAATCATATTTAAATCCTTTGAATTGCTGAGAAACTATTTACATTTTTCTTTTTTTTCGTTTGGACTTTTTGAACATCTTTTAATATAATAAATCTTGTGTAATGTATCAATTCTATAGTCGAAATTAAGATTTCGATAATTATTGATCTATATAATAAAAAAATTAAAATCTTCATTTATCTTTAAGATATAATGATGAAAAAAGTCTTTTGTCGATGTTCATGTTATTTTAAAGAGAATATTTATTTACAACAAGTTGATGCTCATGTACATTATATAAATGATGAACAATTTCGACAAGATTATAAAAATGTAAGTAACATTTATTTTTAATTTCTAATATGACTAATTAAAATTCTTCTAGCTTGTATCATCTGAAAATAGTATTGAACAATTATTAAGTTTAGTATATAAAGAAATTAATCGTCGAGAAAATCTTGATGCTGAAGCACGTAAACGTAAAGATCAAATTAGTAGAGAATATCAACCATTATATCCTGAACTGTATAAATTTCAAGTAGAGAAAATTTAGATATTAAATGTTTTTTTTTTTTGCTTATTGCAAAAATTTATTTTTCTAGTCAAAATTTCTATCTGAAAAATTTAAAGAAATATGTTCACAACCAAAATCTTCAAATGAATATCTTCAAAGATTGAGTAGTAAGTATATTAAATTAATATATTCGTTATTTTTATTTGATTTATTTATTAATTATAGATGGAATTTATTCAATGCCTGTATTTACCAAAGAATTTTGTACACAATTTCTTGAAGAATTAAAACATTTTGAAGCATCACCAATGCCAAAAGGAAGACCAAATTCAATGAATAATTATGGAGTATAATAATTTAAAGAATATATATATATATATATATATATATTTATTCTTTTAATCTGTTATGTTAGATTCTTTTAGATGAATTAGGATTTACAAGTTTTATTGATGAATTACGTAATCAATATTTAAATCCTCTTGCTCAAGCTTTATTTAGTGATGGATATGTAGGCAGTACAGGACTTGATTCTCATAAAGCATTTATTGTTTCATATAAAATTGGTGAAGATGTTGATCTTAGTTATCATTATGATAATGCAGAAATTACACTTAATGTATCAATTGGTAAACTTAATGAATTTCTTTTTTTTAAAGGAAAAAAAAAAACTTTATTTATTAAATTTGTTTTCAAGGAGATCAATTCGAAGGTGGTGATCTTTATTTTGGTACTATGGCTAAAGCTCATCGTACTGTATTTTCAAATTTTACATGTAAGAAAAACAAAAATACATTTAGATTTTTAAAAAATCGATAAAAAAACTGATTATAATGTTGTATATATTTCTTTTTTCTTTTTTTTGTTTTAGTTGTTGAACATAAACCTACTATTGGAGTTCTACATCGTGGTCAACATCTTCATGGTACTGAGCCAATAAAATCTGGTGAACGATATAATCTTATTATATGGATGCGTTCTTCTTCAATACGTAATCAACTTTGTCCTATGTGTTGGAAAAAACCTGAATGTCTTATACCTGTTGATTCAGATAATTATGGTGATGGAATGATAAAATCAATAGAAAGCAACTAGTATGAAATTGATCTTACCCAAATTGAATGCACATATGTTAAGACAAAAAAAAAAGAGGAAGAAAAAAAATGCATCCTATAATGTTTCATTTGACAAATGGTATATTGATTCAATGTGACATATTGTCAAGATTAATTTTCTTCTTCTTTTTTTTTCTCTTCTCTTGATCAATTCAACGACATTACACTCTGTTTTTTTCTTCTTTTTTTTGCTCAGCTATTTTTTTTTTTTATCGATATACATTTAACTTGAGATTCGTTTGATGTATATATGTGAAGAAATTTTATCGATAATGATATTGAAATTGAGCTTGGTATGTCATTGAAATGTGAGATGGCATCATTTTCAATTGACGCAATCATACTACCGTATGTAATCGATCTCTTTCCGCTTGCATGTCTGTCAGTGAAAAAAAAAAAAAGAAATATCATTCTGATTACCTTTAACACCTTATTTTAATCTATATCATACAATCTTTCTATGATGATAAATACTTAGAGAGATAATTATTGAGAAAGAAATTTAAACAGTAAGCAGACGTATTCTCATTAAACCTTTCATCTTGTTCGTTTTTTTCTTTGTTTACTAAAATTGATTTTTTCTTTATGGGCTATTAAACGAAATACATACACAACAGACAGACACAAAAAAAAAGAAAAATGTTATTGTTTACAATATAAAAAGAGTGTGAAACGATTGTACGTGATAGGATGTTTATTCATTAAATAAACATCTAATAACAACAACAAAAAAGAAAAGAAGAGAACAGAATATCTCATGTAATTACTTCGTTTGGTTCTTTTTTTTTTTGATCTTTTATAATCTATCAAGACAATGACTATTAATAAGCATTTCACGAGTTAAACGCCAACATTGTTTAGCTGCATTATCAAGTGATTGAATTGATTTACCTTTAAATAAATCAACATTTGGTAAAAAATAATGTGGACATTTTCGACATTGTAAACATGATATTAATTGTAATAATATTCCATTGAGACGATCACCTAATGTTATATCATCACACCATTCATGTTCATTTGGATGTTTTTCACATTCATATAAAACTAAAGATTTTAATACATAATTTGTTATTGATATTGAATCAAAATTACGATCACGTAATGTTTTTAATATTGAAAGACATTTACGTCTTGTACCATCTTGTAAAAGACGATCTTCAGCTTCAGTAAATGACATTATCCATGCATCACCTTCAGAATTTGCTTGTTTATCTTTCATATAAATTGATTCTTTTGATAAAATATTAAAACCTTCATTTTTAACATCATTTATTTGATTTGGATTTGGCCAAATAGAAAATTGTGTTGGTGAAAATGGCCAATGAGCAGCTGAACGTGGCCATAAACCAGCACAACGAAATGCTGGTACAATATGTACAATATATTTTTCACGTATACGAATACGTACTTCGGATGTATCAGTTAATAATTTAACATAATCACGGCAAGCACATTTTTCACATGCTTGTGCAACAAGTGCTTGAAAACGTGAACGAATTTTACGTGCTGATAAATAACCACTAGCTGTTATAAATTCAACCCAAAGTGACATTGAACGTTTACGACCATCAGATAATTTAAGTACAGCACAACCTGGTATTGTACCATCATCAACAAAATTAAATACACCCATTTGATTTAAATAAAGAACAACCTAAATATACCCAGCAACAAAAAAAAAAAAAAAAGAAAAACATGTTGTTTATCTAAGAATATCAATTATTTATTATTTTAAGAATGATTGATCTCTTTATGCATCATTAATATCTAAATAAGCTATAGTGTAGTGATAGAGCCAGAAGGTGACCGAGTTCTCTATAGAAAAATGATGTTCCTATATTGTAAGAGAAGAATATATGTCATGTTCGGCTTCAAACGGGAAATGGTTGTTGAGGGAAACCTCTTCCGATGTCAGATCGCTTTTCGATTGAGACAATGTTCATCTGATAAGTAATAGAAAAGTCTAAAATGGTTTGATTTTGTGGACTTTCGTTTTTAAAATATCGGGATTTTACTGGCTTTTTCAACAAAAAGCTATGATTCTCCTCAGGTCACGCGAGAGTTTCGACTTCAAACTTTACAGGAACGAAGTTCTCAATGAGATTAATTCATTGGACAAGTTGTAATTTTTATCTCGTATCTTGAGATATTCAATATTTTCGAAACTCTTTCACGTCTAAAAGCAAATTTTGTTCATATATTTACAGAATAGAAAAGCTAAAACTCGTTCCATGAACTAATCCTATTATGAACTTTGTTCGTGCAGAGTTTGAAGTCGATAGTTGATTTTCTATGAAACCAGAAGAGGATGAAAAATACAGCAAAATTTCGATATCTCAAAAATAAACATCCATAAAACCAAATCATTCTAGACTTTTCTATTACTTATCAAATGAATATTATCTCGATTGAAAAGCGATTTGACATCTGAAGAGATTCCCCCATCAGTTTTCAATATGGTTATTAAGCACAATAGAAAAAAAAATGTAAAATTCAATTTATAACTTGTTTTTTTTTTCTCACATAAAATAATGAGTATTTCATTTTCTTACCTCGAATTCTGTATGTGATACAGCAGTAAAACCTTCAAAACGTCCATTAAGTTCATTAAGTGATGAAATAAATCTTGGTTCTTGTGCTTCAACTTCACGTAATACTTCAGTAACAACTTTTGATACGTCTCTTACAGCTTTATAAATTGAATTTTTTCTTGGAATTACTTTTTCAACAAAATATTTATTAAGTTGAAGAGCAAAATTATTTGATGGACACAGCATAATTAGAGTTCTTTTTCTCTTTTTCAAAAAATTTTCTCGTTCACTATTCAATCATCATTGATAGTAGGTGGAAAAGACACATATCTGCTTCATCTTTCTAATTATTCTTCTTTCACTCTCCCTCTCTCTCTCTCTTTCACATATACTCTTTTCTTTTCTCCCAAGTGACCAATCAGATAACTTGTCGTTTCTACCAATAAAAAAAATCCTTGCAAATGTCATCAACAAAAATAGAATCGATCCTTTTCTCATTATTGACATTAAAGAATACAATATAATCAATTCGTTGAAAAAAAAAAAGAAGAAAACTTCTTTTTTTTTTTGTGTAAGTCATGCAATAACAACGAGTTTATTGCATGTTTTATTTTGATTCTTCCATTTTAAAAATTACCATATTGATCTCATTATTCAGTCATTGTCGAGACAAAAAGATAAAAATTTTTTTTTTTAGTCTCATCTATCAATATATTCATAATAACAACAACAAGAAAAAATACATCTCCCAGATGTATTATCATTCTTCAAGAATGATTACATGCAATAGAATCATTGAAACTGAACAGAGAGCGAGAAAAAAAAACGATATCTCGTACTATTGAGAAACCGTTCAAGCATTAGATGAAATACAAACAGGAAATAATTAGAAGCATATATATTTGAGGAGATAAATTTTTTTTTCCAGATTTGATAATATGAACGTAATTCTGTACGACAAAAAAGGTAAAGTAAATATAGGAAGAAAGGTCAATACCTATTTCGTTTTCCCCTATGGCTAAAAAAAACAGCTTGTCCTACGAAAACTCAATCAATTTTAGTAAAATCTTTCAATCAACCTTCTGAGTCATCGACCTCTTGATCCTAGCGACCTCGGAACACTTCTGTAGATAGAGGTTAAATTAACTTTGTTGTTATTCTTTTGATTATAAATAAAATCTTAAGCCAAGGTCAAATAGTAAAAAAATCTTGTTGATTCCGAAGACATTGATTGATGATGATTATATTGCTTACTAGAAATGTGTATATATACATATATATAAAGATATATGTAGAGAAGAATCATCATCTGAAAAAGCAGAGAAAAACTTCTTCCTATTAAATTTTAAGAATCGTTGCAAGAAAAAAAAACGCAGGTGTAATGTATATTTATATATATATTTTTTTTTCATTCAATCAGCTGAAATAATCGCTCTCTCTTCTCACTATACAGTCTATTCAGTAGAGAGATTATATCAGTATACTTATACACTTCACTTGATTGACACGATCGAGTAGACGACAAAAATCTGATAGGCTAAAAGAGACAATAGAATGAACTAGTACTGGTCTTGCTTGCTTGCTAAATGAACCGCATATTAACACGAACAAATGACTTCAGGGTGTCGAATATATAAAATGCAGTGTTTCACAGATAAGAAATTGAATAAAAAAAAAAAAGCTGAAAACATACGAAAATGAGCTGATATGTTTCTGATTAGATAAAGAGAAATATATTAAAACATTATTTCTATTTTATAAAAAGAAAAAAAAAAGCCCCGAGATTTGTTAAGGCTAGAATAATTCTACTGGAAATATATGATCTTCATTAATTATCTTTTTTTTCTGTTTTTCTTGACATCATTGAAACTAATCGCAATGACAAGTCATGGAAAATTGACATGAATCTGTTCGTACGTACAATAAACTATAGACGATAGCATTCTGTCTCTTATTCTTTGTGTGCACATTATCTTGTCTGAATTCATTAATGAATAGAATTTAATTATATTTGACAGTAATGTTAACTGTAAAATAAAAATTCTGTTTGAAACAAAAAGATTGATAAACTAATATTATATATGAGTTTGTATATCTTAATATGAATATCAAATTAAAAATGAAGAAAACATTTATCAGATTTTACGAAAAAAATTAATAAATTAAGATGAAAAAAAAATGTCTTGTATAATTTCAAAGAGTCTTTCTAGAAAATTGAAATAAATGATTGTATCAGTTTTAATTTTCTTGCACTGGAGAAATGCAAAAATATTTTTATTAATAACTAAAAAGAAGAAACAGAATGTATCATACAATATCAAAAATATCGTTTAGTAATTACGAAATCATGATTATAATGTGATCATCTTGATACTTCCAAAGACTTAATAGAGTTTATATTTTCAGAGAATTGAATTTACTGTATGAAAAACTCAATAGTTAAAGTTCAACAAATTCAGTATGAGGAGTAGAATAGATTCTTACAGGACAAACATTTTTTGAGTCCGAATGTCTCATGGGATGAGATCAAACAGGATTTGGGACTATTCCACAGTACTCTAGGTTAGATGTGTATGAGATTAAGATTTTTTGCTTCCTATTTCGATAAACTTTTAAAATGTTTCATGTGAACCAAGATGAATTCATGGATTTTTAAGTGTAGAACTTTTTACAAATAAAGATTTAATATATTGAGGATGACAGAAACTCAACGATTTTATAAATATAAAATGAATTCTAAAAATCAAAGATGGTTTATGGTTAATATATATATATATATCAAAGTTGACATTAAATATTCTACTAAAACCGTGAAATGAATCCCAAAGGACAATAAAGAATACAACATGGACACATCAAACATGCCAAGCAATAGCACAAAAAAAACCATTCGTTTATTGTAACCTAATTGAATATAGACATTTAATTGAGAAAAATTGATCGATAGTTGCACGATGCATAGTGTTAAGTTAAAGTAAATTAAACTATTGTGCTGAAAAACATTCAAATTTGACAAATACGTAATACTTATCTAATTTATTGGTCAACATGAAATATTAAAATCTTTATTAAATAAAATACGCAGATAATTTTTCGAAATGTTTTGAATGTTCTAAAGATAATAATAATAATATTAACTAGATCATTAATGATATCAATAATTAAAATAGATAAATTAAATTAAAATAGGGACTCAAATCCTTTTTAGGTTTTTATTAGAATATTATGTAGTACCTAAGATTGAAAAAAAAATCATTGAAATTGAAAGAAGGTATGTGGGAAAGTTTCTTCCTGTCAGTTTGTACATAATATAATTCTTTCCTTATTAAGCTGCTTCCAGTTTTAATTTAGAAATGATTTTATTTTTAATAGTTATGTCAACATTTAATGATAATTCGTTGTTTTTGTCTTTATAAAGCAGCACCGTCACACTCTCGAAAGATAGATATTATATAGTGAATGATGGTCAAATTAATATTTAGACTGCAAAGTATGATTCTTTCTTGTGTGTCAATTTTTAAAAGAATAGCAATTACATTATATATCATATCTGAAAGTAATGACGTCAGGTTGAATTTTTAACATCGACATAAAGAAAATAGTCTTTGAAATATTTTGAAAATTTAACACCGTTATCATAGCAAATATAATCAACTTTAGTACAGTTGATCCGTATTGCATCTCTTTCAAAATTGTGTATTACTATTTTCAAAAATTCATAGTTGGCATCAAGATCAATCATTTGGCAAATATAGTTTAATGTCAACTAAAAATAATTCGACACAATCATCATGAGCGTCAGCCAGATTGAGTTCAATAAGATGAGAATATTTAATAATTGATAAATCTTGATTGTTGTTCTTTGAATTTTTGTATGGTTTTTTATTAATTACAATTAATTCTTTCATAAATGTTAAATAATCCATCTGAAAAATTATTTGTGATATTATCATAATATTTCAGTCTATATGGATATGTATAAATATGACATATAACTAGAATTGGTTTCTCGAAAATAATCAACACAAGAAAGAATTGGACTATTGATAAAATCTTTGAACGTATATTGAATATCTTCATTTGATGGTAAATTAGTTTGATTAGAACTACGATTGAATAAACGAATATTAAATGTAAATTCATTTAATTGTAGCATATGATTGATAATATTTTTCTGTAATTATTACCATCAACAAATCCTTTATAAAGAGCGACCTTAAGGTGCAAATGGAGTGTTTCTAAATTCAACATTCGAGGTCGAAGTGAAGTGATACAATTAATTCATCATAAACACATGTATGCATATCACAATATATAGAAAAACACCTTAGATTGGGTCGGTTTTTCTAGAATAGGAAATAAAAATTCATTTATGTCGATGAATTTGATATTAATCAAAAACTATCTATCTCATTACTAATTGTTAAATTAGTAGACTTAATTTGATAAATATTAACATTGAAATGTACGAAGTTGATTGAACCGTCCATCAAGTAAATAATGACGATCAGTAAAGAAATCCACATAGACATGTAATTCTAACAGAGTTGAAGAAACAACACTTGGAGATGAGATGTGAAATAATAATCGTTGATACCATATTGAAGATGGACTGAAATTTAAATATTGTAAATTATTAAACACAGTAAAGATATGTATAAATACAATTCTACTGAGATATTATAATCAAGTTTATTTTTATTTTTACTAATATCAATGACAAACGATGATATTTGATTTTTAACTATATGAGAAAAAACAGTATCGTCTAAACAAAAATAAAAATAATTGTTTCAACTTGAAATAAATGAAATGTTCAATAATGTATAATGTTGTACATGTCTATATGAAATACAAAGTAATAAACAATGAGAAGAGCAATAGACAAAAAAATCATATATTTGATTAATCAGATCATTTTTATTAACAAATATTCTGAAGCATAGAATCTGTCATCCATATTGTAATTGTGAAAAATCCCAAAATCCATATTTATTAGTTCCTAGAATTTGCAATTAAAATTATTTTTAAATTATCTATAATGATAGAATAAACATTTCTCTTCAAAATCAACCGTACGAAATGTACAAAACTAGTATTTCCATACTGAATAAGAGGAAAAAAAACGACTCGTATACCTTCCTTAAGATTAACGTATTCTAGCCCAAAAAAACATTGTAAAAGCTGGAAAATGTTTCGTTATATTGAGAAAAATCTACTTTGTCATTCTAAATAGTTTAAACAGAATTCTATTTGTGAATTGTAGAAGCTGAAAAACATAAATATGGATTTTTTGTAGAAACTCTATTCTTGAAAAACTAGTCATTATTTTCATCTTCAAACATTTTTTACTCAAATTATTAATATAAATTCTTCTTTGCTTTCATGGAAACAGAAAAATATTGACAATAAATCTGGACGAATAAATGTCGGAACTATTAAAGGTTCAGTTTGATATTAATACTTTTAAAATTCTTCAAAATCTTTTATATAATGTACAAATAAACAAACAATCAATACTAAGTCGGGATTTAATAAAGTTAATTGAAATATTGACTAATAAGAAAAGATTATGGTTTTATTCATTTTATTAAAGTATTTCAAAACTGAAAAGATGTTTTTCTTTTCTATCAACGTCTGAGAGTATTATTTCAGATAAACAGAAATATCAACTGTATCACAATGAATAACTATAGATCCTATGAAGACAAGAAATTTCTTAAATTAATATTTAAGATTAATTATACTTGCAATAAAACGGCTTTAACCATTTTAAACTGTTAGAAATCTGTTACGAAAAGAAATTGAAAAAACCAGGCAGGATTAACCTCCCAATCTTGGAAAATTTTCTTTTTTTCTCCATCGATATTGAGCGATTTTCTTCGTTATTTTTTGCTTACTGATCCCCGTAATAACAATAACCCTAGAGGCTATCGCGTTCAAAATTTTTCGATTCAATCGACCTGTACTTTGATACTGTCCATGAAATTGTATAATCGAAATTGAATAGTGTCCCCGAAGCTACGAGTTAGTTTTTCCTGGTGATTTTTGTACTTAGTGATCAGGACACTCTACACATTTCTCCGATGATTAGAGTCCATCAAGTGCAAAATCTTCGGACTCAAATCCGTACCTGACGACCTCTTGTCAATCCATCCAATCATCTTAGTGACCTCAAGCCATTCCAGAAAACAGATTTCAATTTATTATATTTTTTTTCTTTTCATTCATAGTTGAGACTGACAGAATTTTAACATATTTGTGCTGAAAACAATGATGTATAAGAATTGTACGCACTCTTTCTTTTGTTAAATCTGATTGGTTTCTTGATTTAACCATAGTAATTCAGAGTACGAACAAGAATGAAAGAAAGGAAGAATACAATTACTCACTCAATAGTTTAATATTGAGAAATCAACATGAGTGATTCGTTAGGAAAATTATCAAGTGAATTAGAATATATAATTGATAAGACATGGAATTTATATGTAACTGTTACTGATTTTCAAGCACAATCTCAACCTCGTGTTGATCAAGTACTTAATGAAATTATTGGTTTATTAAAAGATGTTGATCAAATGAAAGATCAATTTCAAGATATACATATTCCTGGACAATTATTAAAGTAAAAAATAAAAAAGATAATGCTTAATTTTATTATTATTATTTTTTAATTTATTCATTTATTTGTTTAGTTATGTTGATGATCTTAAAAATCCTCAATTATTTACACGTGATTGTTTACAACGTACACTTGAACGAAATGAAGAAATCAATGGAAAAAATGAAACACTTGCTAAATTTGCTGATACATTAGCTGTTGAATTAAGTTCACAATTTCCTACACAAATGGCTCAATATCGTCTATGGAAATCAAAACAATCTTCTATTGATCAGTAATCATTGTCTTTTTTTTTGTATACAGGATTTTTTTTTCTTCAAGAATAAATATAACTCTAAAATTATAAAGAAACTATGTGACTTTTGTACTAGTGTATACAACTAAAATTGCACAAAAAAAACCCCATCATGATATCATTGTTTTTTATCAGTTACCGATGAATCTTTCTTTTTTTAAGTAGGAAGAAAAAAAAACCAACACTATATATATTTCGGTCATTGTTTTCATGTGTTTTATATTTAATAATCATGCTCGATCCGCAAACATTAGATGAAATTGATGTACTAACACGTACTGTCTATGGTGAAGCACGTGGAGAAACTATAGATGGTCAAGCAGCTGTTGCTTGGGTAATTCAAAATCGAGCTGCTAAAGGTCGTACATATATGGGCAAAACTATTAAAGACGTATGTCTTAAACCTAATCAATTTTCATGTTGGAATTCCAATAATGTTAATCGGAAGTTACTTCTCAATTTAAATACAAAAAGTGAAATATATGAAAATATTCGCCGAGTTGTAGAACAAGTATTAAATGGAACACGAGCTGATAATACAAACGGTTCAACACATTATCATACCAGTCACGTCCAACCTAATTGGACAAAAGACAAGAGTCCAACAGTTACTATTGGCAATCATTTATTTTACAATAATATTGATTAATTTTTTTTTAAATATATATATATATATACAAGAATTGAAAGCTAAAACGATAAAAATAAAGGATGATTTATGAGAATGAATCTTTGACATCAGTTTGATCTAGAGGCGTAATAAGGAGATCGTGAGTGGTAGAGAAATGTCTTACAATCTTAGGAGAAATCCATGAAATATGGGGTCAATAATGGTAATTATTATGCTTTTCTTTCTTCTGGTGGTAAAGCAGGTTCGGCCTAGCTCACGTTTGTTTACGCCACTAACGTGTACGCCAGAACTAAAGAGAAGAAAATGTTACGTCAATAACTCAACAACGACAATAAATAGCGACCTACGGTTCTCAAAAATGGAAAGAAAAGACTTTCGGATGTCTTTTTTCTCTGACATTATATAAAACAAAATTATTTTAAAACGGCTTGTATTTATTTGCGTAATAAAAATACTCGAATGGACAGTAATTAAAATACGATTTAGCAATAGTTTTTGAGCAATAAAAAACTTTATTTGAATAATTTTATATTATTAAATGTGCAATAATTAATTTATTAAGTAGCAGTAGTAATTTCATATTTTAGCAATAAAACAAAGAAAAACTACATTATTTTTTTATGAATTAGAGAAATAAAAAAGTTATTTACAATTGAAAAAAAAAGGAAAAATGAAAAAACAGTATATATTATTGTGTAAATAAAGCTTTTTTGCTTTAGATAGTATGTCTCCTTTTCTTTTTATATTTTATTTTGTAAAATTGAAAAAATATTTATTTGTATATATAAATGAATTCATATTGCCCTTTGTTAACAGGTGATTGACCTAACACATCAATACTGAACTACTACTTTATTGGAGAAATAGTAATTATATATATCAACGAGCTAGGAAAAAACCGAACACTCTAGAAAGAAAGCATGACGAATAAGGAAATATATCTGAACAACATCTAGAGAAAAGAAATATCCAGATGAGGGAAAGGAAAGAAGAGAGAAAGAAAACAAAAGATCTATGTATATATCGGAGTTGATTTTAAAATTCGGTCTCCTTTTAAAGACGACTAGTTGGATTTAAAAGACAATTAGTTGATTTTGAAATATGTTAAAGTCAACTCTAACATATATTTGTCGTACCTGTCATCTGTACGACATCGTAGAAAAGAAAGAAAAAAGATATATAAGCGAGTTACACTATAACATCCTTTTTATATAAAATTTACCTTTTATTTAAATAAAGTATTGTTCATTCAGTATAATTATTGCTCATTCTATATAATTATTGCTAAATTTCATTATTGCTCATTTAAATTATTTTGTTGCTCAATTAAATATAAGTCTTTTAAAACCTATTATCGTCGCAAACAATTTGAAAACAATGCATGAAAACGGCATTCTGTTTGAAGAAAATTTTGATAAAAAGTCAGAATATTTGCTAAAAATCAAAAATGTTCTCTTCAATTTGGTTGAATAGATACTCGATTTTGTTGTCTCAAGATTATGATATGGGAAGATAATCATTTGAGTTGTGTCTTAAACTATAGATTTGAAATCTCATTATCAGAAACATACATGAAAATCAAAACTACATTCAAATGGAACACCATTTTCATGCATTTTTTAAAAATATTTTTCGAAGATATTGAATTTAAAAATAATTTTCTCTTATATAGTTTCAGACAAAAACACGTCCGGAATTCTCCTCTTCCAATAGCTGAAAATTCCAGGTTATTGTCTGTTGCGGTTGTCGAGTTATTGAAATTATATCCACTCTTCTTCAATTCTGGTGCACACACTGGTTTTATCTTAAATTATGAATCAACATTTGTTCATCATTTTTAAACTTGCTGAAGTTTTCATAAGTATCTTTTATATTCCTTAACAAAAATTACTAATTGATTAAGCTACGTGAACTTTGTCGTTTTCTTATTTTTCTTATCTATTATTATAAAAAAAATTCCAACAGAAATTGCATTGAATTACAATAAATTGAAAAAATCATATGTAATTCATTGCAAATCAAGATTGATAAACTATTGCTCCACACACAGTTATTATCAAAGAAATATGCTGTTATATTTTTAAAGTTATTCTCAACTTTGTAAAAAAAAAAAGTATAGCACACTTTTTACTTTTTTAGACTATTTCTCAAAGATAACTTATTAAACAGATCCAAATGATGATTTCAATAGTCTTCAGAGCAGTGTACAAAACTCAGATGCAAACTATTTTTAGCGTATAGATATCTTGGTGTTTATTATACAAAGAACATTTTTTCTAGCAGAAAAAAGTTTAATAAATTTTTTCGCTGTTCAACGATAACTGAAAGATGTTTTATACACCGTTCAATACGGAATATTAAAAAAAAATTAATTAATTAATAAAATTTCGATTTATTTTCAACTATAAGATATTCCATGAAAAAAACGAGCATTACAAATAAAACAAAATTATGTAATTGTTATTTCAAAATAGATCGTTTTAATGAGATTTTCAATTTTAATTAATCATAATATTCATTACTTATAAAATAATCAACTATGAAATGTTAAATCTGGAAAAACAAACATATTTTCAAATGCATGACTTTCTCTTTCAAATGACACATCTTCACTTTCTGAGCAACATTTTTTGCGACTGTCATAGCATTCTAAGTGTTCAGTTATAATTGGATAACAAAAAAAATTGACTAAAGACTAAAAAATATACTAAATTTTTTTTCTTTCACTTCACTATTCAAATCTTTACTAGTCTCCATAAACAATTCGAATTTATGAAACATAGACGTAATTGAATAAATAAAGTTTTACATGTTACACTGAAAATCCTATATATTGAGTGATAGTGCAAAAGAGTAGCAAGAACTTATTTGTTCTAAATATTCGAGTAGATATTTTAATTGGGCTGAACATTTCATTGTCCTTATATATACCCAAAGAAAAACAACCACTTTACATGAATGCAATTACTTATATCAAACGGCGCAAAATAATTATTTGCTTGTATCTTCACTAATAATATTTATTTTCATTACCATGAATTCTCTTTTTTTTTTTGATATAATTATTCTGTTTTTTTATTTAAAACTTCAAAGTATGACGATCTTTATATGGTTCCTTAATGTGTAGTCATAGTTCTTCTTTTGCTTGAATGTGATTTTTTTTGTGTGTGTATACAGGAAATAAAAATGTTTCTTTTTTTTGACTTAAGTGCCAAAAGGCGAATGTGACAAAGTGCCCGACATACTTTACGACCCAGACTTTTCTATTCTGCTTTATTATTCACAAGTTACATAGGTTTCTACTATGATACCTTTGAAAAAAAATATCTCTTTTGATATTTTCAATCGCAGCTTGCAATTTCAATCATTTTTTGTTTGTGTCAAATACACCGTTAAGTAACGAATTTATTTATCAGACGCTTGTTCAATAGATAAATTAACAGATAATATTTCAGTGCATAAAAAAGAAAGCAAATCGTTGGTAAGAAGAACATTTTTAGAATAAAACAATTAATGAGACATTAAAAGCTCGGTATGATATTTTTTTCAAAAGAATTAGGTCAATCATTCATAACATCTATGTTTCATATAGGTAAATAATTGAAAGAAAGGAAATTTAACAAAAAAAATCTTTTTTTTCTAATCAATTTTATTTAAGTCAGTTGCTTATATTGAGGTTTAATTGGTCTAGTTTGGAATCCGTTTAAAGTTAAGTATACTACCGACTTAGTTAAATTTCTTTAGCGTCGTTTTTGAAATATATCTTTGCGTTTTTTTTGCAAAAAAGTAATCCATAGGAATAGGAAGTATTCTTCATCGAAAATGGACCAACATACATCTGAAAGACGCACTTTTCTACTTAGGACTTTGCTCATTCATACCGAGAATGTCTCCGAATTTCTAGAAAAAAATGCATAAATGAAACACAGCTTTGAGAAAGTTATCTTTGTTGATGACGTATTTGAATGGATAGTACGTTTAATTATGTCTGATGACCACGAAAATAAGTTTTTTCATAAAGAACATGTAAAAATATTTCTTTAGAATGCGTTACAAAAGAATATTAAAGTGGTCCTGAGACACGCTTTTAATATAAAACAATGCATTATAATTAACCATCGTTTCCTAATAGATTTTTCTCTTGTGATTGTCCATCTTAGAAATGACACATCGCTGAAATGACAGAAGAAAAATATTCTTTATATTAAATTTAGATTTTAATTTGTATATAAAACGCTAAAAACAAGTTAATAAAATGCAGAAATCATTAGAAAAAAAAATCGGTTATCAAAAAAGTTCTTCTAATCTCTCTCCTTTGCTTCGTCTATGCAAAGGAATCTTCTAATGTATCGA
>CAJNOL010000679.1:0-51142 GCA_905250125.1 Rotaria sordida | reverse complement strand
TTTTTTTTTTGATCGATTTTGTCATTAAATAAAAAGATAAAAGAACAACAATACATATCTTTCTTCTCAAGCATACATGATTTTTCTCATTTACAAACAAGAAAATATTTCAATAAGTTTTCAAGTGGGTTGATCCTAAAAAGTTGCATGCTGTGTTGACGTGTTATATCTCTTTTAATAAAAGAAAAATCATTGATTGGTTTAATCATATATAGATAAACCAATAGAAAAAAATAGATTTGGAGATATAGAGAACGATATTTTTCTTCTTTTTTTCTCTCTCTATAACAAACGATGAAAAGAGAAACTAAATTTCTTCTTTCTACTATTCTGTCGATCGACTTTTGCTAATTATTTTTTTTTCATATACATATATATATTTCTGTTAAAATAGTTAACATTATCTATTGATTAATAGTTTTAAATCAGGTGAGAATCAAAAGACAAGAAGAGAAGAAAAAGAAAACCTGAAAGGCATGGAAGAACAACAACGTTTACATGCACTTTCATCACATATTCAACATTATTCACCAATGGATTATCATCGTTTTCAATCGACATATTCAATGCGTCCTTATCATCATCCTCCAAGTGCATATACAAATCAAACTGATTGTTGGTTTCCAACAACATCACATACAATTCCAGGATCATCTTCTAAATATGAATCAACACTTGATTATCATACACATCCATCATATGTTCCATATAATTCTCAACAATCAAATTCAAATGATCATGATTATAAATTAAATACATCAGCATCAACTAAAGCTACAGTAGCTGCTTATTTTAATTTTAATTTTAATTGTGATCAAGCTCATAATCATCATCATCATTTATTTACAGAAAATCCTTCAATTGGTACAACATCATCACAAATGATTTCTCCAAATAATTTTAAACAAACAAATATTAATCATAATAATAAAACTCAAAATTTAAATGATTTATCATCAACTATTGGATTAAGTCCAAAAGCATCATCATCGGGTGGTTAGTATTCTTTTGTTTTGTTTTTTTTTTGTATCAAAATAAAAATCTATTATTTAGCTTCATCATCAAATGAATCATCATCAATTAATAATGGTGTTAGTCCAGCTCAATCAGTTCCTGTTAATACAAAACCACGTAAAGAACGTACAGCATTTACAAAAAATCAAATACGTGAATTAGAACGTGAATTTTTAAAACATAATTATTTAACACGTTTACGTCGTTATGAAATAGCTGTTGCACTTAGTTTAACAGAACGACAAGTTAAAGTAAGTTAATTTTAAGCTGTTTTTGTTTTTTGAAAACGAAAAAAAAAAGCAAAAAATTGTTATTATTTTAAGGTATGGTTTCAAAATCGTCGTATGAAATTTAAACGTGTTCGTGGTGCTGTTTTGGCTAAAATTGATAAAGTTAATCAAAAACCATCTTATCATGCATCGAATGAAGAACAAGATGGAGATTCCGAAGATGACGAAAGCATTGCTAGCCACTAGTTTTTTTTCTCTTTTTCTCTTTTTTCTTTTTCTTTTTTTTTTTGTTGCTGTATAAATAAACATAAATGATTGCTAACGGAAAAAGGACGACAAAACAAATTCTCTCCTACGGCATTTATGTCGTCGTCTTCTTCGTGTTGTTTACATTTCCGGCTTATTGAACTTAGTGAGTCGTCATTGGAAGTTTTTTTTTTGCCCTAATTAACTATATGCACACGAGTCCAATGGTGTCCAGATGGACGAAAAAGCCGTTTGTATTATTTACATCCCTGTTATTGATTCTCGAAGAGCACTTTATGGAGACACATACCGGAATAATCATCATATATATATATATATAAATACACATATATATTTGTTTTATCAGTGTCGTTGGTATATACAATAATATCAACGAAAAAAAGAAAAAGAAAAAGCAAGTGCTCGAGCAAAAATCAAATGTTATTTGTTTAATCTCAATGGATTTCTTCTGTTTATCAATGATGTGGAACAAGAACAGAGAAAGTAATTTTGTCGTTTTTCTCTTTTTCTTTTCTATTCGAGGTGAAAATGAGGCGCAATAGATGATGCTTTCTTTAGGTATCTATGATCTTCATTGATTGAAATAACAGATGATGAACGTCAAATGTCAAAGCTTTCTTGCTAATCGAATCGATTGCGGTCGATTTTTTCTATGTTGTTGTTGTTCTTGCTCTTACTCGTGTTAACCATCTGGGATAAAGAAAACGTCTTTCATTAGATTAAAGAAAGACAAAAAAAAAAGAAAAGAAAATAAGAAAATGTCAAATAAATTCTTTTGTTGCTTTCACCTGAAAAATTGAAATATAAGAAGATGAATTTATTTATATTAGAATTCGAAATATTTATATATAAAGTTATGAAATGTTTTAATTGTTGTTATTCATTTGATGATATCATATATATATATATACACTACCGTTACAAAACGAAGAAATAGATATAACTGTGACTGAAAGAATGGGAGGAGTGCATATACAAGATGAGATTTCATCGATTGATTAGATTGATATAACAATCGTATCATTTGTTTTTCTATATAGAACTATTTGAGTAGGCGAATATAACGATACCGACATGGAGAAAAAGAATAATGTCAGGAATATCAAAGTGATAATAAACGGGATTTTAATTAAAAGAGTACAATGTTTTAATTGCATTTAACGAAACAATTGATAATGTAGTCTTTTTATATAGTTATTGTATGCTGCGTTTAATTAAGAAATTACAAAGATGATTGTCTTGAAATAACATCCAAATTTTTCAATACTTGATGACTCACGAAAAGAGATGTACAAATCACTCCGACAGGAATTGGACCTGTGACGGGGACCAACGAAAAAAGTTACCAATCAGAACAGATGGAAAAAAAGATACCGAGACCAAGATCAAAATAACTTGGACCCGCACATCTTTACTCACAATGTAATCGTTTCAAGTCATTGATCGCTTTTAAGCTCAGACTCTTCAGAGTTATTGCCATTTAATTGTAATTCGAAAGTATGACCTCTGAGGTTAAGAATAGCGATCCTACAAACGATATAAAATCACGAAAAATGGTGTCATGATGTCACCGTTTTACTAAAGTTCGTAAAACGAGATGATGTATTACGATGAAACTTAAGGTAGTAATATTTTAATCTGAAGTTTTGCACACACACATAGGCCTATTGGTAACTAGAATGCTGTGAGAATTTTAGTTCAAAAGAATATTTCCTTTACAAGACATTGAATTTCCAAAAAAAAAATCATTCATATTTCATAAAATATTCTAGAATCTTATATTTCTTGGAACTCAATAGCATGTGAAGAAAATATTCTTTTGAGCTGAAATTCTTACGGCATTCCAGTTATAAGTAGGCCTATCTGTAGGCAAAACGTTAGATCGAAATATCATCCTACGATTTCTTGGTACAGATCATGTCATAGTCTAGAATTCCAGTAAAATAGTTATAATTCTGGAGAGAAGAACTAAAAGAATTTATCCATTGGTGATTTTTCATATCTCCTTGTTGTCTATTCTATGCAAAGAGTCCGAACACAAAAACGATGAATTAATTGAAATGATTCTCACGTTGTTTTCTTTTTGAAATTCTATCAGAAGTATTTGATATTTAATATTAATATTTTCTCAAACTGATATCCAATGGATAAATTTTAATAAAACTCTAGTTTTTATCATTATGTAATCTTTGTGATAAACATGTATGTTATTATCAAATAAATTTTATTAGATTTCGAACAATCAGCAAAAACAATGAACACAGTACTGCCTTTAAGATATAATCTTTAGTATCTCTAAAAAAAAACAAACTTCAGCACAATCAGACAAAATTTAATGGAGATTTCTTTCTAATAGAGATATTCATCATACTTCAGAATATTTAAAGATTAATCAAATAACAAATAAAAAGCAAAATCTTATTCTTGATCACTTCAATACTTGTGTCATATATTTTTATTCGACTAAAATTAATATATGACTGATTACAACATGTTAGATAATGAATGAAAAAATGTTTATCTTGTATAAATTTTATATCGTAAGAATTATGTAACATAATCTTTCTCTTTACTTTCAACTTATCAATGAAATTTATCATAAACTGATGATGTAAAGCATAGCGAGTAATGCAAATCAACCTTGAGTGCATTTAATAAGACGATATCTAGATTTGATGGAAACATCAGACAAGGAAATTGCGATAAAAATATGTCAAATCAGACGGTATATTCATTTATATATTTTAATTTTAATACAGACGAGTCTTATTCAAAAGAGGATGCTGCATTACAATGATATTTTAATAAAAATATTTACATACGCCAGATGTCACTAAAAGTAGCTTTCAAATTTTCGTTGATCAAAAGATTTTAATATCATAAGTAATCCACATTGTTGATGTATGTTATAAATTATTACTATCAGCTTTTTCAAAATGAGTTTTTATACTAAGTGCATTAATGGATTTTGAGTTCAATATTGACGTAAATGATTCATACCTATAGACAAGAAAGGAAAAATGTTACATTTTATTCGTTATTATAGTAACAAATAAAAAATTTTGTCTCCATAGTTCTGATCAATCCTAATGAAGAACAATGAAAACGAACAAAATTTTAAATGCATAAATGCATTTAATATATTCAAATGGCCAGTCGTTACTCATTCAATGACATTTTCTGTCCATCATTTGTTCTATATCTTATTGCTCTATCCATCTAATCATTCTTTCAATTGAATTTCTTTGTTTAATTGTGTCTAGTCTATATATAGTTTCATATTTTTTTTAGGTCAGTCAGTTAGTTGAACATATATCTTCAATTATCCATTTTTCCCTTTTTCTCTGATTCACACATGAGTGAACATAATTCCAATATGGGTAATGAGGACAATGGTCAACAAAATAATAATAATAATAATACTAATAACATGAATAATTCAAGCAATGGAACAAATCGTGGTGGTAATGCAAATAATCATGGACGACTTGAAGTACGTTTTTTGGTATGTAGTCGTGATGCTGGAGCTATTATTGGTAAAAAAGGTTCAAATATTCAATCACTTCGACAGAAACATAAAGTTATTATACAAGTACCCGATTGTAATGTATGTCGATTAGATTTTATTTTTGCTTTTCGTTATTCTTTACTAAATGAAATCGTTTTTTGTTTTGATAGGGACCAGAACGTGTTTTAACAATTCAAGGTGATTATGATTCATGTTTAGCAGCTATTATTGATATATTACCAACAATGAGAGATAATCAACGAGTACAAAATGATCAAAGTGAAATACGTTTACTTACACATCAAAGTCAAGCAGGAGCAGTTATAGGTAAATTTAAATAAAAAGAGAAAAAAAAGCAAATGTTTTTATTTTGATTTCTTTTAGGCAAAGGAGGTGAACGTGTTCGTGAACTTCGATCAAAATATAATGTTGGTATGAAAGTATTTGTTCAATGTTTACCATTTTCAACTGAACGTGTTGTTGCTCTGCGTGGTCGTGCTGATGATATTGAACGTTGTTTACGTGAAGTTTTTAGTATACTTGAACAAACACCACCACGTGGACAAATGTGTTTCTATGATCCATTTAATTTTGATGAAAATCTTTCATCTGAATATGGTTTGTTTAAAAAAAAAAAGAAAAATTCAAAACAGAAAAAAAAACAATTTTTTTTTTGTTTTCTTCATTAAGGTGGTTTTTCTGATATTCAACATGGCATGATGATGAATCAACAAAGTGGTAATGGTCCACCACAAACAGGATATCGTGGTCCACGTGATCAAGGTGGTTTTCAAGGTCCACCATATAACCATAATAATAATAATTATCCAACTGGTCCAAATGATAATTATAATCAAGGACCACCACCACCACCACCACAAAATGTACCTCGTCCATTAATAACTGGAAATGATTCAAATTATAATACATCCCAAGCTCAAACAAATCAAGTTACTATTCCAAATCATTTAGCTAGTTGTATTATAGGACATCGTGGTACAAAAATTGCACAAATACGTCAAACATCTGGAGCTATGATTCGTATTGATGATCCAGCACCAGGTTCAAATGATCGAATTATAACAATACAAGGTTCACCGACTCAAATAAGTCAAGCACAATATTTTCTACAAATGGCTGTTAAAGAATCAGGTCTATGGAATGGAAATTAAATTTGAAACGACTTTTTTTTTCTTTGTATATTCAAAACATACCTATCGAATCAAACACACAAAAAAAAACATTAAAATCAAGAAACTCTCTTTTGTCGTTGTTGTTGTTTTTAGTTTTTCTGCTTAATGCCTCTGTTATTGTTCTTGTTCTTGTATTCCTATTCTTACATTTCTTTTTTTCTTCTTCTTTATCTTCCTATTTACTGGTAAAACGTTCCACAAAAAAGAAACAAACTAAGAAATAAAATATCTACTTGTTGTTATTTTCTTAAAATAGTAAAATCAAAAAAAAACAGTATTTTTTATTTTTATGAAAGGAACATGATATGATAGTCACTTTGTATTTTTTCTTTGCCTTATGATCAATTGATAGACTATCGTTTACCGTAAATCCAGTGTTTTATCTAGCGGGTGAGCGGGACCCACTCAGAAATATAAAAAATTGGTTTCATAAAAAAGTAGATGTGTTCTCCCACTTCCACTCTCATTATCGATATCATTCATTTTGTCTTTTTCAAGTGGTAGTAAAGGATGTAGGATTTGATAATATTTGAATTGTTAGCTCATCAGTCGTATGATTTTTTTCTGTAGATCTTGCTAACATACTTTTCGATGGATATTTGTCTTTTTCACACCACATCAAAAAGTGTCCTTCCTATATGTTCTCTATTACTCTTGACACTAATAAATTTAAATTGACTTACTCTACATAGCTTAACTAATTTTATTTAATTTCCTGGTTCGTCCTTGTCTTAAATTGACGTTGTTATGTTTCTGACATCTGAAGCTCCTTACTACGTTTAGTCGAAAAGAGTTATATTAATCATTGTTTAATTCACGCTATTTTCGTCTATTACTTACTCATCAGTATTTAGTACATTTAGTAAAATACTAAGTGATCTGCAAAATCGTTTAATAACAGAACATTTAGAACAATTAATGAGAATATCAAATTATTATCCAACCTTGAAAGGAAAAATTTCAAAGTATAAAATATAGAAATAATCTAATCGAACCGAAACTTTTCAAAAATGATATTTTTTGTTATTCTTCACATCATTGCTATGTCCTTATAATTTTCTTAAATGAGATCTGAAGTACGTTGACGTACTATCTCATAATTATAACCATACTATATAATACTAATCGGGCATATGACAGATATATACAATGAAACTTACGCACAGGTCGACCGATGAGAGTTCAGAAAGGCGACAGACAGTTTCAAACTTACCATTTCACTTCATCCATATTCTCAATCATGTCCGCACCTACATCCGACACGATTAGAGTCACTGTGTGCATCTATAGGAATTCTTTACTAATCATGTAATTCTAGCTGTTCGAGATTTCTGAGTTTGATATTTTTTCTTTTAGTGATTACTTTTTTCGAGCCTTTTTGTTTCGTAATACTGATTTTTCAAGATTTCGATTTTTCGAATTTTTGATTCCTTAAGAGATTTAATTTTTTGAAATTATTTTTTCTTTCAAAACTTAAATATCATATCATAATATGAATAGGAGGATTATATGATTTATATAATGATCTAAAGAATCTAATTATTAATTTTTGGAAAAGTAAAAAGTTACACAAAATTTCTCATTTAGATTTATTGTTTTTTTCTCACAGCGTTTTGTTTTGTTTTCAAGTTTTTTTTTTCACATTGTATTGTTATCAGATGAAAAGTGTAATTGTGTTTTGAAAAAGAATAAATTAGAATCTTTGTGTGCCTTTGCTATATGATAGAAAAATTTTTAGCCAACAGTCCTTTTGAAAATTGTAGCTGCCCACCCGAAAAACGAAACCTAGATAAAACACTGAGTATATCATTTGATCTGAAAGAGAAAAAAAAAGCACGTTCTTCTCGTATTCAATGTCTTTTCGATTTAATACCTTTAATATGTTGAAAATTGAGATTGAAGAAAAAAGCAATCATGTAATCAACTTGAAGTCAACAATTTTAAGTATTTAAACAAGATTTATTCATGATAATATTATTTATACTCTTGTACAATCATAAATAGAAGAGAACGAATATTGACAATCTAAAATAAATCGATAGAAAATCGTAATTGAAAACATTAAAGAAACAAAAATAAAATATTAAAGTTTTTAAATAATATCGTGTATTTATTCGTTTCGACGAATATCATCACGAACTAGAACAATAAAAAAAACAAGGTTTTCATTCATTTTGCTAAAATTTCGATATCAATATTATTAACTATTGTTCAAAAACACAAATCTTGTTAAATTCAAATTTTTGTTACTTGGAGAATTTCATAGAGTATCATGCGAACGTTTCATTTGTCATATACAGTGGCGAATCTAGGATTTTGGTAAATGGGGACGATCATCGTTACAAAGTATGTTTTCCAGTTAAATTAGAGGTGATATTGGTGTGTTTTCTGTTGAGAAAAATATTTCAGAATGTAGAGGGATCACCCATTTCTAAATTTGTCACTATTATAATAAATCTCATAAGAATTTTGAATCTTCGTCTTGAATATAAACATTCAGAAAACAAGTAAGAAATGCATCTAAACTTTTTAGATTCGAATAATTTGAAAAACTCTTTCATAGCAAAATATAATCAACAATGCAAATCTTGTTGTTTTATTTTAAACCTCGCTTCAAAAGAGGTTGAATATTACACATACAACTGAATTCATAATTTCTTCCGTACTTAGAATTTTGTACACATAGCAAAATCAATCTATTTTGATTTCATTGAAAAAATAAAAATGATGCAAAAAAAAAACAATCTTGATCATATAAAATAGCAAAACAAAATAAATTAAATTAAACCAATTATGGATAGATCATATCCGATCAAATAATGCTAGATATATTTTGTTAAATGATAGATGATATCACGCCAAAAAAAAAACAAACAAAACGAACGGATAGACATCAAACGTACAGCTTGGTTTCTTTTTTTTTTCAAATATTTTAAATGTTTGCTTGAGTGTACGTATGAAAGAAATATATAGCACACACGTCTACAAAAAAAAACGAAAACCAAACAAAAAAAAAAAAAAAAGAGAAAAAAAAACCATAATTTGTTTTTTTTTTAATGTATTCCTATCTAAGCATACGTTAATACAAATATCATAAAGAGTGAATGTGTGCAAAACAAAACGAATAAATCAACGTTTTAGTATAATATATATATGTATAGATAGATAGATAGATATATAGATAGAAACACAACACCCGTAAAAGAAATGTTGGAAGCTAAACGAATCTTTATGCAATGATCATACACAAGCTAGGAAAGAAAAAAACCAAGGAAAAAAAAGCGCGATGGATCATCTTCAATGCTATGCTTATTATTGTGGTTGTTGTTGTTGCTGTTGTTGTTAGTTTTTTTGAAAATTACTATTTCACAATGATACAAGAATAAAAAGCAAATAACCTACTACCTCTCTCTCTCTCTCTCTTTCTATTTTAAAGAAGATAAAGAGGCCTTATTTCATACAAAACAAAAAACAAAAAAAGAATAATAGAGGAGTTGCAGATCACTAGTTATAACAGACAATAAATGTTCAATAACAACAAACGAACAGAGACACACCGTTATTACACATCGAAATAAACAACAAACGATTATGTTAGGTGAGATGCACTAGAGAGACCGCCAATATAATGTCTATATACATGACAAAAGACAAAACACAAAAAATATATATATATATATATGCATATATGAAAACCTAACGATCGTGGATAAATGAGAGTAGACAAAAAAACGAAACAAAAGAATTTTTTTTCTCCTTCTTAACCAAGCCAAACAGGATGAAAACATGGCGGTAGTGGAATCATAGTAGCAGCTTGAAATAAAAATTATATGAAAATATTATTTTGTATTGTTTTTTTTAATTATGAATTTAAATTAAGCATATACCTGCAAAAATCACGACCCATTTTAAACCAAAAAGTGGTTGACAATAAATATGATGTTGTGCTTGCTGATGCTGTGTTGTTTGTGCCTGCTGTGTATTTGCAGTACAAATGCCTTTTTTTTTTTTAGAAAAAAAACAGAGATAGAGAATGAGTCGTGATTTTTTGCTAGGATAATTATTATAGCAAAAAGCGTAAATTTAATACACAAAAAAAAAAAAAAACAATTTCACTTACGAAATACGCCTGGTGGAATAGGTCGATAAATAGCTGGTGGAAAAGGATGAAATGCAGCCGATGCTGCATTTGTTGGATCTGGAAAAAGAACTCGATGTGTTGGATGACCGGGTGGTGGCGCTAATGGAACAAAAGTCGTATGAAAGAATGGCGAATATTTTGTTTGATGTCTTAATATGGCTTGTTTTTGAGCATACATTATTTGATACAATTTATGCCAATTTTTTTCATTTGAGCTATTCTCTGTCGTATTTGATACTGATGTTATTGCTATTAAAGAATTTTTTTTTTTATTTAAGATATATTTATTAACGAATAAAAATTTATATTTATACCTGTTTTATCAAAATCTCGTATACATAAATCATGCCAAAAAAGATTATCATTTAAAGTGTTATGAATATCGCGACATGTTAATTGAAGTGCAAGTAAAGATTTAATTGGAAGATATTTTCCTAAACGAAGCTAGAAAAATCGAAAAAAAAAATACGAAGTAAATGATAAATTCATAGATCTATGAAAAAAAAAAACATTGCTCTATCAATCGATTTACTTTTATTTCATTTGGTAATCCGATTAATGTTGCACTTGAACGTTGTCCTGATTCTAGAAATATTTAATTTTAATTAAAATATTTTTTTTTTCTCTTTATGAAATTTGAAAAATATTTTACCTTCTAATAATTTACATAATAAACGATTTGCTAGATTATCTTTGAATAATCGTGATAAATCACGAAGATTATGATAAGGAAACGCTGCATTTAAAGCGATTGCTAAAAGAAAATTCATATTATTTATTTTAGAATATTCAAGAATGAATAATTAATAGTAAAGAGTACGTGGAAATTATCTTATTTTGAAAATTATTTTTAACGTCTCTTTAGTCTAAACTATTTTACACTATTCTTTGAAAACTTATATTTAAATTCGAAGAAATTTTCTAGAACTAATATTTATTTAATTTCTAATAAAGATAAAAACATATTTTTGTCATACCTTCTTTTTGTGTATGTAAATAATTTCCAATATTAAATGATAATTTTCCACAAGCTTGTGAAATTGAATTGACAACACCTAAATATCAAAACAAAAAAAATACACTAATAAAATAAATAAATTTAAAAAAAATATATTCTACCATCAATTGTTACTAATGAATCGGTTTTCATAATTGCTAATGAACATCTAATACGTTCTTTTTCACATAATTTATGTCGATAACGAATAACATAAAATGTTGATGATTTTCGTGCAATTTTTAAATCATAATTATTTTCTGCATCCTAAAAATTAAAGTTTTTTTTTTTTGTTAAAAATCTTTTTTTTTGTATTTGTTTTGTTTTTTCTTACCATTTGAAAGCCACTTTCAAGCATTAAAGCATGTATAACTATAACCATATAATCAAAATCATTTTCTGGTCGAGAACGTTCAACGAGATGATGTATTAATTTTGGATATGTTTGTAAATCTCGTACTTCATCAAGTGTTAATGGTTGATCAATAGATGATATTGATAATGATGATAAATTATCATTATTTATTTCATTTAATATATAGATTGTATCACCATTAACAAGACCAGATTGAGATATTGTTTGATTTTCATCTAATAAATCTCTACCATTAAGTGATAAATGAAAATTTGACTGTCTTAATGATGGAAAATTATTTATTATTGTATTTTTTAAATCATTTATAGATAAATTTTCATTAATATCATCGAATGTTATTGAAGATGTTTGATTATGAAATTTAATACGAAATTTCATTATTCGAATAGAATCAAAAAAAAAAAAACTAAATGAACTTATCGTTTTCAGACAGCAGACAGCGCTCTCTTTATTCTTCCTGATTGAAACAAGTCAGGAGAATGAATTCACATGATCGTCATATAATATCTACCAATGAAATAATATGTCGCTATATACATATATATATACATAAATATATATATATGACAATTCTTTGTTACTTATTTATATGTTTATTTGTTTGTTTGTTTTTCATATTTCTCTTTCATTTAGAAATTAATTATTATTTTATACGACAATATGAGTGATCATGATGTTAGTATTGAAATTTTGTTTTTTGATAAAGAAAAAAAATCTAGTTTTATTTTTAATTTAGTATTCAAGAGAACGAGAAAATGGACGATCACGTCGACGATCGCCTGGTTCGCCACGAACAAGTCGATCACCATCACCAAGACGATAGTATGTTATTCTTTTAGTTCATAGTCTACTTATGATTAAATCTAAAAATGATAAGCTTTATGATTTGTTGTTATTATGTCCTTCATTCAAGATTACAATAAAAATACAATAGTAATAGTGTCAGGAAAAGACTGATCCCCTCTGCAGACGTTCTCTGGAAGGACTCGGCTTTCTTATGACTCTGTCATTAATATACAGTTTGGATTTATAAAAGCTGAAGAGTGTATATAATCACAAAAAAATTACCCAATCAATTGAATGTGTTCGTGATAGTCCGGCTTGATGAGTTGACACATATACTTGTAGTATTTATGATCTTTGATGAGGTTTGAACCAAAAAAAAACAACATTTTAATTATTGAAATCATTTAAGAAGCTGTTGGTCCAGGTTTTTGGGTACTCAGACTCAAGTTTTTTTTTGCAGCAATATTTGTCCCTTTTTTGTATACATGAACAATCAAAGTTTTCGTTTAGTTAAGAAGAGCATTACCTTAACAAAAAAAAGAAAATTGAACAGTTAATTGACAAAATAAAATTCGTCACACCAATAGTAACACTCCAGATTTTTAACCGCATGAAATAGTTATAGTTATACTCCTTATGTAAACAAGATCAATCAAGTAGAGAGATCCAGGTCCACATTGTTGTGGACCTGAACTCGGCCCAGAAGAATTCGCAACTCCCTAAAACTATAACTCGCTGTTTGTACAATGAGTAATAAGATTTGGTTTTTTGCAAAATAAATGTGGTGTTAAGTGAAAACAGAAAAGATTGCATTGAGTGTTTATCTTTTTACAAACATGAATCATTTTTGTGGAAGATAAATATAATTTGTTGGTTTATGCACTAGAGAAAAACTCTTTGTATATTCATTCGAAAAAAAAAAACTATGAAATTTTTGTTTTTTATTTAATAGTTCTCGTTCACCATCACGTCATCGATCAAGACGTAGTCCGACAAGTCCAAAAGGTGGTCGTCGTCAACCAAATGAAGTTCATCGTGAAAATCCAATAGCAAGTGCAGTACTTGGAGTTTTTGGTTTATCACAATATACAGTTGAACGTGATTTAAAAGGTATTTTCATAAATTATTTTACAATTGACTTTTTGAAATAATTATTTTATACTTGATTTAGATCTATTTCATAAATTTGGTCGAATAAAAGATGTACAAGTTGTAATTGATAAAAAAACAAATAAATCCCGTGGATTTGGTTTTGTTTATTTTGAGGAGATTGAAAGTGCAACACGAGTAAAAAAAACGAAATAAAAAAAACATTGTTTTTTTTTTCATTCAAATTTATTATTGTTTTTGTGTCCTAGGCTAAAGAAGCTCTTAATTCCGTTGAACTTGATCATCATCGTTTACGTATTGATTATTCGGTGACAAAACGTGCTCATACACCAAGTGAGTTAATCTATAATTATTTTTTTTTTGACTTTTTAAATTGTTTTTATTAATTTTGAAGCACCTGGTATTTATATGGGTGTTCGTACAACATCATATCATCGATCAAATGGACATAGTTATCGTCGTTCACCATCACCCGATCGAAGATCATATCGACGACATCGTCATCATAATAATCGATCTCGGTGTGTTAATCTAGAATTGATAAATATATATTATTGAATGTATTTATATTGAATTATTTAGATCACGTTCTCATAGTCGAAGTCGATCACGATCTCGACGTGGTAAGAATTTTGAAATTAATGAATTTATTTATTTATTTATTTATTTTTTAGGTGGTGATCGTCGACGTCGAAGTCCAGGCTATGGATATGATTGAATAGAAAAATAAAAATGGCATTCATTCCCTGCTGACGAATCTCATCGGGGTGAGTGTCTAGTCAACATTGTTTTTTTTGCTATGAAAGTAGAAAAAAAAAGTGTTTAAACTAACTCTATACTCATCCAACATGATTTCTTTTTCGTCTTTTTTTTTCTTTGTGTATGTGTATTCTGCGCTACGTTTTTTCATTTTTTTTTCTCTTGTCTATTTCATGGTGTTTTCCTTTTTTGTTCCTGCACGATAAGGTTCTCAAATTGATTGTTTTGTTTTTTTTTCTTCATTCTATGTGTATCAAGAAAAAAGAAATTATGTAAACATGCTTAAAGAAGAAAGAAGAGTTTTGTTATGAAGAAAGGAAGATTTGTTTGAAGATTGTTCCTGAGAAGAAAAAAAAAAAGAAAAGAAAATATTTTATATTTCTAAAGAAAATTTACGGAAAAAACGGTATGATGAATAGAGAGAAGTAAATGAAGAAAAATAATGTTCAAAAAAGAAGATGAAATTTGAAAGAAGAAGAATGGATGAAGGAGATATAACGTGAGTTATTATTATTTATATTTATTATTATATCATTATTCTCTGTTTTTTGAATATATTGAAATAAATACTAATAAACTATGTTGGTTTATAGCAGAGATAATAAAAAAGAAAAAATCTTTATTTGCTTTTTTTGTTCTCGAATAAAAGAGATTCATGTGTGATATGATATGCAAAAGAAACAAGGAATGCATGAATATTCGCAAGACTTATAGAATTCTTCAAAAAACAGTGAGTTTGTATAATAAACTGACAAGCTAATCTTTATATTGAAACAATATATCTATGGTTTATCAATGATAATGAAATATAAAATCAATACTATTTTCATATATACATTCATTTTTGATAAATAAAGTTATCGATTGAATTAATATAAGTATTAAAACTATTTGCTATAAGAGAATTATTGGTTACAAGTTCATATTTGAATAAAGATATGAATTCTATATTCATTTCAAAATAACTAAATAGAAATATTTCATCGATGAATTAAATAATTGATCTGATTATAATAAATAAACATTTCTTGAATTTTATAAATGATTCGAAACCAAACATGAAATAAAATATTCAATAAATCAGCATTATCAAGATTAATTTTAATGAATAGAGACATGTTATATCAGGTAAGTCATTTTGAGTTGCATGAGACAAATTATTAAGACTTCAAAATTAACTGTTAAACCATCAGAGAATAATTCAATTTGATTGTTGAAATTTTCTTCCATTCAAATTCGACTATTACTAACCAAGACAAAAATGACATGACGTAGAATAAAAGAAAGAAAATGTCATAATTATTATTTACATTGTTGATTGTTCGTAACTATTGATCACTTGTATGTGAAGTGTCGACACATTTTCAAAATCAAATCAATATATTTCTCTCTTTGTTCGTAAAAAACTATTTACTAACAATGGCAACAGCAAAATATAGTGCATTGTTTCCACATGTTGCACCACGTTGTAGAGAACTTCTTCATATACTCGTACATGGTGCAGCTAATTTACCTACTATAGATGGTCGTATACCTCAATGTTATGTTACAGCGTAATCATATGAATTTTGATTATTTTTAAAATTGTTTATTTATATATCTAGACAAAGTCATACAACTATAACAGGACAAGATAATGTAGAAACAATTAATGCAACAAATTATGTTGAAGGTGTTTCACCTCAATGGAATGAAATGATCTATGCAGATATATCAGAAGAGAAAAGTCTATCGGAGGGTAAAAGAATATTTGTTTAATCTAATAAATGAAAGATCTTGAGGACAAAAAAAACAGAAATAATTGTCATATATTTTATCATTATGTAAATTAAATATGTTTATTTATAGAAATTATTCTTCTTATTATTGATGAACCTACTGGAAAAAAATTAGTTGGTTATAATTTATTATGGCGATGGTTCGTACCATTCTATCAATATCATTTAAATTTACAACAAAAATTAAAACAAACATCTCAAACAACTTGTTTATACGTTTCAATAATGAATAAATTAAGTTCTTTATCAAAAGAGAATATTTATTATTTTGGTTTAGAAACATTATTAAATGGATTTGATGTATCGATTACAAATAACCAATCAATCTATGGTGTAGCTCGAATTGTACCTGATTATAAATTTTATAAGTATGTATTTAGTTCTTTTTTTTATCAAAAAACTAATATCGAATGCGACAAAAATTTTGCGATACTTTTTTGTTTTATAGGTAATTCTATTCAGAAACATGATAAAACGTTGAACTTTGTTTTCAAAAGATGTTCCATTCAACGTTCTATTCAGATTACAAGATTCAATCTTGATAGCTATTCTTGAAATTTTAATAGATTACTAACATTGAATACGTGTATCATCATGTTGCTTTCTACAAGGAAAAATAAGAGAAAGCCGAAAATTATTGAATTTTCTTCATTCATTTTGGCTATAATGTTTATAACCAATACAGATACCTAATTTGACCTTCACAATATGGAGATTATCGCTCATTCTTATCTCAAATACAAGTGAAAAATAATGCCTGTGTCAATTGATCTGGATGCGTTGCCCTATAATAAAACGTTTTTGTGAAACACTATCTAAAAAGATTGTTCAAGTATATTGAATAGAAATTCTTCTCCTCTCTACCACGGACCGTAGCAGATGTTGTTGATATGCGATCTATGATCGTATACCAATAATATACCCACACTCCTATTCAAAATAGTCTTCCCTATGTAAATTATTATTTGGATTCTTTATGTGACTTAATATTACGGAAAAAATTTGAAATTAATTCTCTATAATCCATTTTTGGAGCCATTATTAGAGACCTGTGAAGTCATGCTTTTTTTTAAAATTTATATTCCGAAATTTTTTATTCCTGTAATTTGGCAACAGCTTATGTGTACAGTGATATTATGTGATATAAGGTTCCTTGAAGATGATGAAAATACATGTAGTGATCCAAGTAGAGATATTGAATGGTGCTGATCTTTTCTTTTGTTTCTTTTTTCTGCTGTTCTTCTTCATGTTATGCGACTATTGGACTGACAGTTTCCAGAACTCTGGTCAGCAGAGTAGTAAAATTTCAAAAATAGCTATAAAGATTGGGTCTTGTAATTCGAGTAGAACATTCGATAAAATCAATTTTATATTTATTAACAGACAAAATTATTTACCTGATCAAAGAAGTGAAAATCACGGTATTAAATTTACAGCAATAGAAGATCCAGCCGAGCAAGATTTTGTATTACCAGAATTCTCATTTGATGGTTATCCTCAATTATCATTAGCATCTAAAAGGGTATGATGATCGGAATAAATTTAATTATATCTGTCTAACCACATACCTTATTTTAGCCTATTTATTCTTCAGACTATCATTGTTTGATCTCATATTTATGCTTTCGATATATATTTTATCATTTAGTCTACTCTACAATTAGAAACTTTTGATGAAGAGCAAGGATTTGTTGAGAAAATTGCAAATTTGTTTTATATACTAATATACGATTGAAATCGAAATTTCTTATTGTAGTTGTCTTGCTACCATTAATTAATTTTACTTGAAATCTTGGAATTTAACTTGATATCTCACAGCAATCATGAATGTTTCATGAGAGAAATCCTCCAACTTGTAAATCGCTTTTGAGTTGAGACTGCGTCCATTATGAATATCCTGAAAAGAATTCGTGTCCATAGCTTATTGTTGTGAAGACACTGCACTTTTACAGTATTTTTTAAATGAATACCCTGGTCTCTCTGAAGAACACTAGGAAAACTGATTATCGAATTTCGAACTGAAACGTTATATAGAGACAGATCTTGATGAGACTAGTCTATTGTGAATGTTTCAGATCGTGTCACTGTTCCTATTTTAGAATACAACTATGGTGATAGTGCATTTTTTACATCGCTCATATAAATCGACAGATTTGATGCTTGTATATCAGGATAGAAGTGAATCGAAAGGTCTGTCTCTATGTGAAAATTTCACATCGAAATTCGAGAATCAGTTTTTTTTCTAGACCAAAGCATTCATCATTTAAAAATACCGTAAAAGTACAGTATCTCCGCAGTTATAAGGTAAAGACACGAATTCTTTTCTGGATATTCATAGATCATTTGAGTCTACATAATGAATATAGTTTCGACTTAAAAGCGATTTATCAGTTGAAAGACTTTCTTCATCAGTTTTCATATAGAATAATGAGCCGTAGAATAAACTAGGAGATAATGATCGAATATGCACATATACTTTATCAATAAACTCTAAGTATTTTTTTTCAAAGTGGATAATAATCATCGAACAGAGTTTATGACAAGATTTCTACAATAAAGAAGTTCTTGATTAATTCAACAATAAGAACTACAGCATAACTAACATGTATAAGTTGTGTTCTAATTCACTCTACTATCTAGTGTACGATACAAAGATCAGAATAGATAGAGTAAACTAAATGATAAAATATATATCGAAAATATAAATATGAAATCAAACAATACTACTCTTACGAATAAATAGCTTAACATTAGTTGTGCTATTTATTATAGTAAGGAAAAAATATTTTATAAAAATTCTTTTAGTCAAAACTTCCAATATGGAAACATGATTTTCTCTTTTCACATGATATTGAAAAAGATAATATGTTTACACATCATAATGGTGCACTTGTATTTGAATTTTATCCATTACAAAATATTGCTAATAGCACAAATTGGCGTATAGCAGGTTTACTTGGATGGACAGCTATTCTATTAGATGCACGATTATTAAATGCACTCTCATCATCAACTGCAAGAGAAGGCATGAGAACTGAAGGTATTATTTCATTGTTTTTATTATTTTCTATTTTATTTTAAATTTAAACAAAAAAACAAATCAATTAAAGGTCTTTTGGTCAACAGTGAAGGCGATTTAACATCAGAAAGTTCGAAATATTTAACAGCTGAAATTTTACTTCGTCTTATTACTGAAAGACATCCAACAAAAAATCTTCTTTCACCATCAAGCAATAATTTGCCTGTATTACCTTCGTACTATAATCAAGGTATTCAACAAAATGGTACTGAACCTGTTTATATACAAGTCCCTGTACCAAAGAAAAGTTTTTTACCAGCAATACAATCACCAACAGTACCACTGCCTGTTGCTCGTTCACCAACGCAAGTAAGAAAAATTTTATGTATAAATAATTATTGTTTGTACTATGTCAATTTAATAGAAAAGAAAACATGTACTCATTTACTATGAATTTTAAATAAGAACTACGAAAAAGAAAAGAATCATTGATTAAACTTCATCGATTTCATCTATCTTTTAATAGACAATAGTTTAATAGTTTCAAATGTATGATTAGTTTTGTTCATCATTTTGACTATACATCCCAATGATTGAGTCTGAAATATAGACTTTTATTAAAGATCGGTAAAGACAATGAAGAAAAAATATCGATTTTTACTCATTTTACTTCAAACATCTGTATAAGAAATGTTATGATTGGCTAGATTTTATATTTTCTAATATTACAAAATAGACATGATAGTTAGTAATATACTGCAAAAAGTTTCAGAAGTAAAAAGCTATTTTCTCGTATCAAATCCGAGCCATTTAGTCAGTTCGACCATTTCTTGAATGCAAATTACTCGGTGCATGACTCTATTATATTTTCAAAGTGATATATCAAATTCTATTGTTATTACACTACAATGTGCTTGAAAAATCTGAACGAAAAAAAAAGACAGGAAGTTGTTATAATCTCATATGATTCTCATTAAAGTTTTATTTCCTATAAGCTTATATAATCATAATAGATTTTCAAAATCATCGGAGAGAATTTCATCCGAAATTATTATGATCTTGATGTCAATTTTCATTTCATAGATGTTAATTTTAACATTAGATATAGATGTAAGTCATTTCGTTTGTAAAGAAATATTCTCTTTATTATCGCTATCTGCTATCATTAGCCATAAAATCTTGCACACTTCAATATGATCTAGAAAGTTATCTTAGAAGACTTATTGAATATGTTTTACTTTAAATAATTTTAACAAGAGATACATTGTCATGATTTCATGCATTGTTATTAACAAAATTGAAATAACTGGTGAAAAAAAAAATGGAATACTGCACTGACAAATATGTTTAAAAATATCATGAACTTCATCTCTTGATGATTATTTGAAACTTTTCAGAATACAATATCACGAAAATCTTCAAATGTAGATCTAATCCGATAACTATTTAAGTTGTTTCTATGACACTTAACTTATAGTTTTAATTTTACAGTTGTAAAGAAACTCGACTTTAGTCATCATTAGAACTTTTGTGATTATAACTTCACATATTCTAATTGTGCAAAGTCATGTCGCTAACGAATGATTCGGCCTATATGTTAAATAAAACTTCAAAAAGAACTCATATCACTCTTTCGAATTGTTCCTGACACATTCATATTTATTTTTCGTTCAAACTTTTGGAACAAACGGTATAAATGTATTTTATAGCAATTCAAAATTGTAAACGATCACCTATACATACAAGATAAACAAACACTTAAAGTTACTAAAGCATTGACTGTTCTCTTTTTCTTAACGTAAAAAGAAAATGAAATATTTTTTTTTTATTAAAAGTCTTTTCTCTTGTTTATGACATATTTTTCTGTTGGCTGCTGTTGAGTCATAGGATCATATAAAACTTATGTTTTACTATCATCCGAATAAAAAACAATTCGTTCTAGTACCAATGCCAACATATATGTTAAATGGTTCGCCAACTTACTCTCTTGTCTGCATTTTAAATATGGCAAAATAAATTTATTTCGATTTTGTTTTTTCTTTTTTTAAGGCAGCTCCACCAACATTTGTTCCACCACACTTATATCAACCACAGTTGTATCAACCACAGTTGCATCAACCACCTCCATATGATGTGTGATAATTTTCTTTTTTTTTTTTATAATTATTTATAATTTCTGTTTTTAAAGTTTGTACAAAGTGCTCCACAAGTACCAGCAACAGATGTTAGTTCATATAGTCTGTTTTTGTTTTTCCATTTATGTATTTATTCTTCTCTATTGATAATATAGTTTACTCGTTATCGTATTCCACGCATTAATCCATATGATTTGGATGATATTCCAACAGAATATCGAGCTATGTTAGCAACAAATTATCCTCCACGTCGTGATGATGATATTAATGGTTGGTTTGATTATTTTGAACGTGAAGTTGCACTTTATAAACAAGCTATTCGACGTATTATACAAGATGTTGTACAATTACGTGATCAGCATAAAACATTAAGAGCAGCAAATATTGATTTACGAACAAAATTAGAAAATTTTGAAAAGAAAAAAAAAGTTTTATATGAAATTTTTGAAGGTGATAAAATTGATAAAGCTAAAATTCAAGATATATTTAGTAAGAAATAAAACAAAATCTTCGTATTTATTAATAAATTGTAAAATTAAATCTTGTTTTTTTTTTTAGATCGTTTAAATGCTAAAATATCTGCTCAATCACTTGAAATAAAAGAAAACTATGCAAGAATAATTGGCTATGAAAAAGAATTAGCTCGTGTATACATATATATCATAGAAATGAATAATTAAAAAAAGTTTTTCTTTTGTAGAGAGGTGAATTACGTGCTCAATATGATGCATTAGTTCATTCAACTCAAGCACGTGAAGTAGAGATTAAATTATTACAACAACGAATAAGGAAAGCTGATGGACTTGAAGAAACAGTTCGACGTCAAGAAATGGTTATTGAAAGACTTGAATCATTGATTAATAATTTTATAAAACAAAAACGATTAGGAGGTTGAAATTCTTTTTGAGATAGATTTTCGTCGGAAAATAAAAATCATTATTTTTTGTAGGAGCATTTAGTGATATTGATAGAAGTTTTTTATCTGAACATGCTGCACTCGGTTTAGAAGCTCAAAAATTTCAAGTACGATTTTTATTTAGATTTTTATTGATCATAGATTGAATATTTAGTAGAGACGAGTATCTCCTGGATATCATACAGAAATGATAAATAGTCAACGAGATGATCTTCTTCAACAAAATATAGCTTATCAACAAGAATTAGCTACTCTTAAAGCTCGAGTAAGATTTATAAAAAGTTTTATTTGTCATTGAATTACCATTACGTATTTGTTTTTCATTGATTATTAAATAAGCATATTTGATATTTTAGTTGCAAGAAAATTCAGCTGCATGGGGAAGAGAAAAAGCTGAATTGCTTACACAAATTAACGATATGGAACCATCGGTGAGATTTTTATGTCTTTTCTTATGAATTAGAAAGTTTAGTTATTTTTTTCCTAGTCGCCTACACCACGAACACGAACAAGAAAACCAAAACCTTCTTAAATGTTTATTTACCAATTTAAAAATAAAAGTTAAATAAATATTTTTTTTCTCATAATTGGCAAATACTAAGCGTGATCTATGGTCAATACGACTGTAATGAAAGTAGGACTAATCATCTATATAATCGTTGTTTTCATCTTACCTGCTATTGAGTATAAAAAATATTTTTTAATGAGTTATGTGAACGTCTTAAAATAAAATAAAATGTTTTGATGGGACTATATTGCTTTGTTCTTGCTAACTTTCCGGTCAATGATTTCGGTAGGTTCTCTTCGAAAAGATACTATCTTCGGTCAGAAAATTCCATAAAAGGGTAGAAATTAGGAAGCTGGAGTTTAGTAGCTGGTAGCTGAATTTTTGCAGTTCCGATTGGAACCGAGCATAGTCGGTCACTGGATTCCTACTTCCAAGTTCTTACCATTTTCGAAACTGCACTCCATTTACTGGAGCTGTCAATTGATCTATCCTTTTAAACGAAAAGTATAGTCCTTTTGTAGTAATTCTTTTCGAGGACGAATCTTTCCTCTAGAGAGAATCTAATTTCCACATTGCATTATGAAATACATAGAATATGAAAAATGTATTGTCGAATTATTTACATTTTCTTTTGGATGAATATATGGGGTTGGCTAGTATGACTGAATACGCCACTTTATTTTTCCTTGCATAGTTTCTATTCACGACAAAAATATATGATTTTTTTACCAGTTATAGTATTGATAAAGAGCTGATAATGTGCTATCATTTCGATTATATACCTTGACCAAAGTCAATGAAACAAATGGCTTTCTGAAATCTTTCGTGAAAACGTACTTTTATTAGGCTAATTCATTGTGACTCGTACTATCTACCTGAAACAGTAAGATATAAAAATGATAAACGTCAGTTAGAAACAATCGATTAGGAACTACTGAATATGTTTTCATAATTTATTATTACGAATGGAATGTTTACTCAACTTAAGATTACATAGTGCAGAGACAACACATGTAATTTTAGTAATCTTATTCAAATCGTTATAAGGACCTTGATAAATACTTCCTAAAATGGCATTTTCTTTAATACGTTGGTTGATACAGATAGATATTACGAATCACAATGAGTAAGCCTAATAAAAGTACATTTTCATGAAAGATTTCAGAAAGCCATTGTTTTTTTGGCTTTGGTCAAGGTATATAATCGAAATGATAGCAGATTATCAGCTTTTTATCAGTCCTTTAACTGATAAAAAAAAGTCATATGTTTTTGTCATGAATAGAAAGTATGCGATGAAAAAGAAAGTAGGGTCCCTAATTTGAAATATAAAGATGTAAAAATTGACTTTGTTAAACGTTTTAAGTATCTAGAGGTCAATATAACAACCAAACTCGGATAGAAGTTTTTTTATCCTAAGTCGTTCGAAGAAAATAAGAAAAATCTATTACACTCTTCGAATACTGTTTAAGAAAATACCCATTTCTCTAATTTAACTAAGCAGGACATAATTCTTTTCTTATGCTTTCCTCCATTTAAACTGGTTGTCTTTATATTGGGTGTTTTATACCGAGATGCAACAAAGACTGATTAAACACGTGTATTGCTCAGAACTATGCATAACAAATGACTTCAATTTGTTGGCCGATCTTAAAGTTTATATATTAGCAAAAGAATATACAATAAATGACTCTTTATATGAACATTGAAAAAAATTTAATAAATATCTAGAAATCTTTGCAAAAGCAGTACGTCAATATGAACTGACTTTTATTTCATTTCACGCTGCAAAAACTTCTAAAAAGAATTGGTATCGTAGCATAAATACGCGCAAAAATAGTCAATTTTTGAATCGCTTATCTGCGAGAGCAGATCATTCGAAAATCGATCTGTTCGAGTTTTTCATCTCTCATTCGCAATAATATGAGTACGCTAAATATGCAACCTTTCCAACAAATTTTTCATACGTCGGTAAACTTAGCAGTGTATTCGAGTTTTTTGTGAAAATACTCCTTAACAGACTTGCTCCAGCAAGTACACCAAATATACTGTCAGATGTAAATCTTTCGAAAAAACTTTTATTGAGACAAATCTCTTAAAAATTCAAAAAACATATTTTTCAAATTTTGTCTTGAGTAAAGATGAAGAATTTCTATCATATATTCGTTATAAGAACTGTTCCAATTGAGAAGTCATGCGTACCAGATAGAATTCGATGAGCTCTCTCTACTGGTATCAAACTCGACCTTGTTCATCGACAGAGTGAGCGTCTATTTGACCAAAAACTAATAGAACCGGGAATTTCAGCATATGCCATCACGAAATATTCGTTTCAAGATTCTACCAATTAAGAAACTATTTGTGCTAGATAAACGTCGATGAGATCTATCCATTGGTAGTGAATACGACCGAGTGCATTGACAGCATAGAAGTCTAACTGGCCGAAGACGGGTGGTACGGGGGTTTTCAACACATGCCATGACAAAATATTCGTATCAATAGCTGTGCCAATCGAGAAAGGACACGAAGTGTAGGCGTGGATGTTCTTTTCACTTTCATACCCATATCTACTCGGGCACCTGCACCCACGTCCACACCCAAATCAAATTTTTTTTCTGTTTTCTTAAGTGGAAAATCTTCCTTGGACAAAGGAATTTTAGGAAATTAACTTAGTCATAGACAATTATTATCCATTTTTCTTTAATGATCCATCAAATACTTTTAAATCTGTAAGCATATTGATATCAAGTGTAAAGATATGATCAACATTTAATGAGTTATCTGACAAATTTAAAAAGAAAAACAAATTCAATCAAATTTTTATTAAAAATTCTATGTATCTCATTCAAACAGGCGCTTTCTTGATTCGATACAATAAAAAATGCATCATCTTCATTTCTACTGGTGATAAACTATGAAATGATATAGTTAATGGTGAACAACATTGTTCACCTTTTTTTTGATCAAATTGTGCATTTTTTTTAATCCATTTTGTAAAATTTCCCATAAAATGTTGTTCAAATGTCATTGGATGAAAAATTTCAAGTTGTTGATTATCACGCGCATTGATAACAAATATACCAATACGTGCAAGACAATAAGCAAGATTTATATCTTCAGCTTCATCTTTATTACATAATTTACGTTTCTCAGTATTTGTTAAAATTTGTTTACCAAATTGAAGTAATGCTTCTTGACTTAAAACATAACCAGCACCGCCTGATGGATATAATCGATCTGAAGTTTTAGCTATATAACCATAATAAAATGATGTATTTGATGGACGACGTCGAAGAAAATGACGAAGATTTTCAATAATTACATATGTATCATCATCACCTTTAAAAAACCAATCATAATCATGACCATATTGTTTATATATATAGAGTAATGAAAGTAAAGTTTTTTCAGACAGTCGATTATATTTTTCTATGGTTTCATCGCCAATATAAGCAATAGGAAAAGGATATTTTGAATGATCAAACGAACGTGTTGGACGTGAACCAGCAATCATAAAAACTGAATGATCACATCGTTTAGCCCATGTTCTGAATTCGAAATAGGAAAATTATCATTTTTTTCTAAATAATCAAGTTAATTCACTCACTCATATACAATAATTGCTCGATCGAGTCGATTAAGTGTTGTTGGAATCCAACATAAAATTCGTGTATTTATATTAATTATACTTGCTTTATCGCTTATATTATCAGGTATTGATATTTCAATATTATTTTTACAATGAGAATCGGATAAATAAAATAGATAAATTAAAGGTTCAATGATTAATAATAAAAGTATAATAAAATAAATGAATATTCGACGACGATATAATGACATGAAAATATAAGAGCTTAAGACGACAAAAAAAATCGAACGAATGAAAAAAATTAAGACAACATAAAAAAAACCTTCATATTATTCAATGTTTACTTTTCAAATGGAACGAAAAAAAAAGCAGTCGAATCAGATAATTATAAGAAGCCAAACAAAAAAAGATGGGGTGTAAGTTTATAAGTGAGGAGTAAATAAACGTTCATTTTGCAAGACACTAATATATTCATATGCGTATAAGTACTAAATAATAGAAAATATTTCATTACTAATTATCTGAATTATTTTAAATCAAATATTTTTCTACTAACGGATGCATTGAAAGTTTTTCGACGAATTATTTCGATCGATTAAAAGAGCCAGAAGAAAGTATCAAAAATTTGATTAGAATTAAAACTGTGCTCCTTCCAAATTTTTGTGAAACTCATAAATCATGAGTTATGAGAAAATCTTTTAGAAGCTTGAAAATAAAGTTTGAGCGGGCTTTGATGCTTAATAAAACGTCCAGGATAGAGGCTACAGCGTCCATCAACAATGCGAGTTTGAATAAGATATACAATGATGTGTTTATAATTCCTTGATTTCCTGAACTTGGTCGTCTCCGATTGATGATAGCTATGAAACTCTCAGTTCTTAGCTGACTTTGTGTAAAGGACAGCTTCGACCATTATACTGTGCAAAAAGTTGCTAATAGAACGTATGCAATAAGGGACATTATTGCTGAGAAGCAAGTCTATTAAATAGATGCTAATTCAAAACGTTATGAAACCAAGAAAAAGAAAGTGAAATTAAACAAAATGAGCGTTTTTACGAAATCAAAGAAAAAAATTATTGAATAACAGTATGAAATTAATTTCCAACAAGATGCCGTCGCATTCGCCGTCCCTATTCAAACTTTATTTTCAGACCTGTCAAAGATTTGTTCATAACTTCTAACCTATGAATCTTACGAAAATTCAGAAAGAGCACATAATTCTGATTCTAATCAAATGTTTAATACTTTCTACTAGTCCTCTCTTAATCGATTGAAAAAAAAAGGAATATTTTGTCTAAAAACTTTCGACGTATCTGTTACTTCTTTACTTCAATGATATGGATTATATTCATATCATAATTAAATTTATTATAAAAATTAAAACATCTTCTACTTATTGATCCAATAATTTCCGTCGCAAGTTGTACAACTAAGCATAGATTAGAAAAAATAAGCAGAAGAAAAACGATGTAGTTTATTATCATTTCCTTTTGCTTTTAATTTATTAATTTACTTTGGCGGTATTAAATTTCTCTAAAAGAACTGATGTTTGATTTTGTTCAATTACTTCAAGTAATCATCGTTATATCATTGCTATCTATCAATCGAATTGGTGAATGCTTAAATAAAAAGCGAAGAAAGAAAAAGAAAAGCTTGTGATTGGATAATATTACTATCGCAACAGATATACAAGAACTGTGTATCTTCGAACACATGGGATATCTCCTGAAATAACAGGTTTTTTTTTGAATAAAATATGTAGTTGATAAAACTAAGGCATTATACGAGTAGAAAATATTAATTTATTTAAAAACAACAGAATCAATAATGAGAAACGGCTATATCTCATATTATATGAATATAATCTGAGTATTGTGTTTTTTGAAGAGTGATACAACTGAGTATTTTCTTAATAGTTTCGCAATATTTAGAATTAATAATATTAAGAATTTAAAATCATGTTCTTTTAGAGAAAAAAAATATATTTATTAGATTAATGATTTGTAATCGTCATAGTTCAGGTAATAGATATATTCCTCGATAACATTAAAAAATAAGTTTTTTTTTTCTCTGTTAGAATATCTTTCAGAAAGTAAAAGATAATAAAAATAGCATAAGTAGAACAGGAAACAAACGGATGGAACATAACAAACAAGCATTGTTCATTGATGTTGTGAATCTTTCTGTTGTTGAACTACTAGGTATGAAAGTATTTGATGTTGTAACATTTTCAACTGATCGAAAAATATGAGTAAGATTGACAAGGGATCCAGCAGTAGCATACGGATTTGGATTGAGTTTAAGAATGTAACAAGCAATATGATAAATATCAACATTATTAAGTGAATTAATTTGAACATTTTCATTAAACGAAGGGCCACGAGCTATGAATATGGCTTGCATTGATGGTAGTGCATTATCCCATCCATGATTGCCTTTATTGTCATAAGATGCATTAGTTGTTGCCTAAATATAAAATTGAAAATAGCGTTCGATTAAGCTAATCAAAAGATTTACTGCAGATATAATGTGACCTTCCACATCCGGTAATGCAATAATTTCTCCAAGTCGATGTTTTGGTTTTGAATAATGAAAACGTTTAGGCATTTCATCAAGTTTATATGCTGTTACATTAGGAATATTGCTAAGATTATTGCGCACTTGTTCGGTCTTTTTTTTTCGAATAAATAATTTATCATAGACATAGTTATAGAATTATATATGCTCACTAGTCCATTTCTTGGCATGACATTGAATAAGGCACCAGAAAGAATAGTTGATTCAACTGATGATCGATTGATATATTTTTCAAAAAATGGTCGTATTACTTTTGTTACATTGGTCATACCCTTAAATCTTGAAATGTATTCAAATAGCCAGTAATTTTCGAATAAGAGCGTCCTATTAGAATTATCATTAGTATCGATGTTAAGCCAAATGCTTTAGTATTATTGTGCATTAAAATCAATTAATGCTTAGGTTTCACCATTAAGTTAATATTTTTCTTTTAATTCAAACATATAACTTTTTGAGCACTATCTCGACACTATACTTATAATATTTTAGGAGCTACCTATCTTGGGTGTAGATGGATATGGCTATGACTGATCCGGTGGAATGGATGTCAGTGTAGAAGTGGAATATAGGATGTTGATGTTGTTCTCAAGCACATATCCATACCCAGACCCAGATGCACTCACATTCGCAGGTACACTTAAACAACGTAAGGTAGCCGAAATTCAAAATTTGAACAAATTTTTTTTCTTCATAATTTCTGCATGGTTAGATAGAGCTCATAAAACTGTATAAGAAAATATGTTTTTAAAAAGTTTCTAGTCTTTTATTTACAAGACAAAAGTGAAAATCCTAAGGTGACCCCATTTTATAGGAAAAACGCCTAATTTCAAGAAATAACAGCCGACTTTTTTTTTTATCTGGTTCTAATAACTATAAGAGTATTTTTTTTTTCTTAGTCACCACACAAAACTGACTATAAAAAGGTAATATAATTCTTTTTGAAGTATAACGTAACCGACTTTTTTCTCTACATACGAGGAACTATTTATTCATGTTGTTTTTTGCGCTGATTACGAATGTGCTGTTTGTTTTTGTTGAAAGGAAAGCTTTTCAACTCCAAATCCCACATTCTAAAGACAAAAATTGGCATTTTCCGGTTTTTTTCGCTATAAATCTTTAGTTTTCTACAATTAAACATGAACAAATGGTACTTCATATGTAGAGAAAAAATCGGTTACACTATACTCTAGAAAGAATTAGATTACCTTTTTATGGTCAGTTTTGTGTGATGACTAAGAAAAAAAAAATACTCTTATAGTTATTAGAACCAGACAAAGAAAAAATTTGGCTGTTGTTTCTTAAAATTAGGCGTTTTTCCTATAAAATGGAATTTTTTTGTTCTTCTCTAATATCCTCGACACACCTTCTAGTTGAAAAAGAAAACTATTTGCATAATTTCAAAACGTTAACTTTGTGGACATATTACAGTTAATACTCATAAAAATTCACCATTAAACATAGGTTGTTTTCGCATAAACATTAATCGAAATAAGCAGATAAATTACATATGTCATTTTTATTACAAAAGCAATCAAATACTTGAGACGATATATTAAATTATTTTTATGATCTTGGTGGATTAACCGTTTTTGAAACGAATGTGAACTGATAAGAAGATCATAAGTAACATATTAATATAGTTCCATAAAAAAGATTATAGATACGATACTCAGATAGTCCACAAAAAAAGTTATAGACGTAGTATCTAGATTGTGCTTCAAAAATTATATGAAATATATTTTTAATACTAATGATAACATGTCTCTCTTCTATGTTTTGAAAGATATCTCAAGCTAATAGATTTTTTAAGTATTTTTTACATACATGATCAGAGAGTATAATAATATTTAAATCATCATTGAGTTCATTTTTTACTTTATTCAATAAATATTCTATATCACTATCGAGACGAAATAACTAATTAAAGAAAAATATATAAATAAATTTTCTTCAATAAGTCTTTACTTACTACATCGCGTACTTCTGATGAATGTGGACCATATGTATGACCTTGTTTATCTGGTTCACTTAAAGAGAAAATAATTATGTCGAAAACTATGTAATTTTGTTGTTAATTATACAAATGATATAACATAACGAGTTGAACTGATAATTCACGAAAGTAACCTATGGCATTGTCGATTTTTTCACGAAATGGTATATTATCAGTATATAACCAACTATAGATCACTGGACGAATACCAAAGAATTCATTATGACATGCTGGCCAAAAAAGAACAGCCGATTTTACTTTCTAAAATAAAGAAAATATTCAATACTTTAAATAAATATTTTCATTTAAAACAAAAATAAAAATACCTGTTTAGTCGCAGTAATCCATAAAGGTTCTACTTTTGGATCAGACCATTGTCCATCATCACGACTACCTCAAAAATAAAAAAGATCAATGGACTATTGTTTATATTAGATTAAACAAATGAAATATATACTCATTCCAATAGTTTTATTTAATAATCTATCATAGAATGAATTATGTATGACTCCATGATCTTCTTGATACATTCCTAAATTTTATACACAAGACAATATCAAATAATTCAATATTAATATATCTACGTATAGACCTGTAGCAATTGAAATATGATTAGGAAATGTCATTGTAGTAAATGTAGGTCGCATTCCATGTGTTGCTTGTACACCTTCATTGCGAAATCGATTCAATGTAGGTAAAATATGCTCATTTAAATAATCATGACGAAATCCTTCAAAATAAATGATTTTCAATTATAATCAAATCCTATTAATTTACATCGTACCATCAAGTGAAATAATGAGTAGACGTGGCATATTAGATAATTTTTTCATAGCATCATTATATCTCAATAACGAAATTTGCAAGACAAAAACTATCAAGATAATATGTCGAAAGTGCATCAAAAACAAGTCTTCACGTAGTTTGTATCAAATTATAATATTGATTCTCATAGGTTTGTCATAAATAACTACATGTTTTATCCGTTCGCTATTTGTTTCTTATCTTTGAAAAAGTATTTATTGAGAATTATATAGGTCAGAACAGTGAAATATAATGTGGAGATTCGGAAGAGGTAAATACTCAACCACACCTTGTTTTTTTACGTAGTTTAATAGATTTGATATAATGTCTTTTTGAATATATCATATATCAAGATTATTTAAGGTCTTAACATTCATATTAGGCAGATGTGTGAGATGTTTTTACATTAGAAAAAAAAAAGAAATATACATATAAACAATTGATAAAATACAATCATATTAATTGTTCAAGTTCATCAGCTGATCGATTTAAATATGAAGCTGCTTCTCGATAAGCATTGATAAGAACTTTAATTGAATTTATTTCACTAGTAGACAATTTTATTTGTTTCGATAATTTATTGGCATTTGTTGTTGATGAATCATTTGTTCCTAAATGAAATCAAAAGAATTTTATCAATAAAAATAAAAATTGAAAATAAAAACAAAAAACACTTTGATAAGAACCATTAGTATGTGTATGAGATGATACGAGTGATGTTGGAAGAGGTGGAGGTGGCGCTGTAAGTGATTGAAGAAAATTTGATGGAGAAAAATTTGGACGGAAAAGTGGTGATGTTGAACCAGTACCATTCGAAGCTGCAGCAACAGCAGCAGCTGAAAAATAAGCCGATAGATCAATTGATGGTCGAAATTGTTGTGAAAATGCATGACGAAGAAAATCAGCATCAAGTGCCGATAATGTTGATGCAGGTGATGATGTAACTAGATCAGACTATAAATAATACATAAAGAAAACATATGTATACATAAAGAATTTTCTTTAGTACAAAAAGAAAACTAATTAAATCAGTTCCCGTAGAATATCAAACAAAGTATTTTTATTATCTCTCTATTTTAAACATATATTTATATATATATATATATACATACAGTTTTTGGTGTTGTATTATTTGAAGTTGAATTCAGTCGACTTTTTTTAGTATTATTTTCATTCGAATTAAAACGATCGGTAGTTGTTGTTGGTAAAATATTTGTATGATCCTACAAAAAAAAAAAAAAAGATTTATTAAAATTTATTATAATTATATATAGTTATACTTGATGTAAAAATGAATTTGTTGTATGTGATGATTGTTGAGATTTCCGCATTTTGACAATATTACGAATCATTCGACGAATTCGATCAAGAGATAAATCATGAAATTCTTTTATACAAGCATTTTCAAGTGCTTTTACTTGTTCATCATATGTTGAACCTAATGATGATGAATCATTAATTAATGCTTGAATGAATGACTTTAAAAAAATATGACAAGTTTAGTTTTATTTTTTCAAAGTTTTTATTATTTTACTTTGAGACTTTTCATGCGTAGTTGAGATTCATTTTCTTTTTTGGCTTTGTTATTGTTATTATTTTGAATATTTGCATCATTACTACTTGTGTCAATTTGAGAAGATGTATCATTTTGATTGGAGGATTGTATTGTTGATGATAAATGTTTAGTTGAAGAAGAAGAAGAAGAATTTGTTTGATTTAAAGTTATTTCATTGTTACGATGAGGTGATCGAGAACGATCTTTCGGTGAATGAGCAAGCATATCTAAAAGCAAAAAAAAAAAATATAATCATCTACTTTACATTATTTACAATGGGATATATCAAGACACACAAGAAAAAAGAAGAATCTTATCTTTTTTTTTGTACTAGTTATTTTTTTTTCTTTTCAGTGACTCCGTCATTATTTATGAAAATATAAAGTGATGAGTGAATAGACCAAGCATATTCTCTTCCTTTTTAGTTCTCCCTATTTTTCTTACTATTAATCTGTTGATGCTTCGTTGCACGTTCAGGTTGACATGTTCGTTGACGTGCACTAACTTATCTTACTTATAGGACGATGCTTGAATCAATTTCAGAGAATGAACTGTTAGTTACACATATGAGAGAAAAACGACGCACAACGGACGGAAGACTCTCTTCCTGTCTTGTTCTCCCCAAAAAAGTTTTGTACTCTGTATCTCTTCATCTTTTTTTTTTTTTGACTACAAGACATCTCGCCATTGTAATCAATGAAGGTGAAAGCCGGTTAAAGTCTTTATGTGTGCAATGTCGGTAAACTATTAAAAACAGAAAGCGAACGTTGTGAGTATGCTCATTCCGCTCGTCTAACAAAAAAAATTGATAATGAAGACGAACGACGCATTTTGCACTACTACTCACATCACTATTTTCCCTCTTACCTTTTCCTTCTCTTCATCCAAAAAAAAAATATGTTATGTGTGTGTGTTTCTTCTTTCCGACGAAGACGACAATTCCTTTTCTCGTCGCCCAAAAAAAAACTGACGACGAAGGCACGGAGAGAAGATCATGTTTTCTGTTCTCAAACGGAATAATATAAGACGAATGGGCGCACACACTATATAGCTTAGATTCTACAACGTACCGACGCGACCAACACTCGAGATTTGCTTCACCTTGACAATGCGACGGAAATGAAATAGTGACGATGTAGTAACAGTAAAAAAGGAGAAAGACTACTGTTCACCTGTCATTATTAAACGATGTTAGTATTACTTTCTTCATATACCGACAACGGAAGTATTGCAATCAAAATAAAAATTATAAATTTTAAATAGAGAAACTTTCTTATGTTTCCGAATCAATTAATTATATTTGTTTCAAATCTTCTAGTTTTATAATGTTAATATAATAAATCATAATGATCTAGATAATATAACGATTAATTTAACTTGAAAATGCTCTGTTTTTTTTCCTCCTCATTCCTAATTGGCAAGAGTATCAAGCTGTTGCAATTAAATATATAGAGCACAATGGTATCAAAACATATTTGACGATAAAGCCTTTTTTTTTTTTGTTGCTTATCAATGACACTCTTCCTACTCGTTACAGCCTAATACTAGTTCCAACAGCTGGCTGCTGTTGCCAATCGATAGTGATGAAAAAAAAAAGAAAAAACGAAATATGAAAAAAACAACGGATTGATGAAAAAAGGACGAAGGAAAAAAAATTGTGAATATAGAGACACATTTGCGAAAAATCCGGCCGATTGATCGACGCGGTCTAAAAAAAAAGAACCAAGAGGAAAAAATTTTCAATTATTACACGTTTGGCTACTCGTGTAACATCAATAATAAGTTACTACGAACTTCTATTTCGAATAGTGTTACAGACAAAAAAGACAATAAGGTAGATTAACAATCAATTTTATTTACAAAAAATATTGTTCATTTTGTTTTCTTTTTATTTTTCTAAATTAGAACAAATTGAAACATGAGATGACTTATACAAATGGAACGTACTGGCTGTTATAGTCTGTCGGGTTATTTATCACTGAAACCTTGTGGAGGTATATTTATTATTAATAAATCATATCAACTTTCTTTTTTTTAATATAATAATAATAGCATTAAGTCTTGTTCGTCCTACTCGTCGTTATTGGTGTGCATTTAACGAATCGACTCAAATATTAGAATTTTATCAATCCGAGTGTGATTTAATTAATAATAAAATTCCTATTGAAAGTATATCATTATATCGAGCTGCTATAACTTTAAGTACAACTGAAGAACATGTCTTTATTATTTTGTATGTTGATTGCTTTTATATCTTTACATATATTTTTGAATATCTAATCTTAGAACTAATAATAAAGAGTATTATTTACGAGCTGAAAATCATGAAGCATTAATGATTTGGTTGCTTGGATTACAGGTAAGAAAACACAGTTGAAAATGGAGAATGTTAATCTTTATATTATTATTTTTCAGACAAAACGTGATTCATGTATACCATCTAATAATGGATCATTAATACATGAGATACATTCAGGATTTGATACTGATGAAGTAAGTTGAATATTTGTTTTCTTGTATATTAATTAATTTTTTAAAATTAACTTAGATTATTAATAATGAAGATGGTAGGTATTAATAAAGACAGCATATCCATCCAATTAACAATTCTTATTTATGAATTTTAAATCATTCTAGTTTGGCATATTCATCAATCGGATAGTTTACTACCAACTGATTTTTTACATCCAAGAATGTTTATTACCGAACGATCTAATCTATATGATTTTTCTAGTGAAGATGGTTTGTATCTAATATATTTTTATTTACATGAGAATTTTTTTTGTCAAAAGAATAATTATTTTAGAAAAATATCGTCCTACTTCAACAATTGATAGTGCTACTCGAAAAATGAGGTTTATAATGAAGAGAATTCATTTATTTAATAAGAAATATTTTCTTTTTTTTAGTTTATCATCTAACACAGGTGTTCATCTTTGTCATACATGTACATTATCATTATGTTCAAATTGTCGTTCAACATTTCTTCGATCATCAGAGTTATTAAAAGAATCAACTCCAAATCGAAATGGTTCATCTAGTCATTCAATTGAATCAACAGATTCAGCTTTTTGTGATCAACGTTTATTAGATTTAAATGATGGATCAATTCAACAAAATAATTTACAAGAAACTTTATTGTAATTAATATTTTCTATTTAATTTAATATAATTTTCTTTCTAATTATTTTCTTTAAAAATAGAACATTAAAATGTGAATTAGCTTCATTAATAAATAAAGAAAATGTTTATCAAATAATTATCAAAGAAAAAACAGAAGCAATACGTAAACTTGAAAATCAATTATCTGATATTCTTCAATCAGAAACATCATGTAACAAGTATGATTTATTGAAATAAATTTATTCGAAAGAATAAACAAAACAAAACAAATATTTTAGACATCAAACTATTTCGAAAATATTTCATGAACGAAGTCGAGAAACTAATAATGAAATTAAATTTCTTCATTGTGAAATAACAAGATTGCATGGAATTATTCGTGATGATGATGTTAAAATGCGTAAATTTCTAAAGTAAATATTTTATAAGTTATACAAAAATCGTACTATTTCGTTCTTATTTCTTCGGCATGGTAAGAGGAATCGAGCTGGGATTTTTTTTTTATGTATATTAGTCACGATTTGACGTGGGTATTTATTTTTTTTATTTCAAAAATAATTGTTTTGGTAATTTTTGACAGCTTTCACAAAATTTGTCTCGCGAGGGAACCCGTTCGATGAATAATCGTCGTTTGAGCTCGTATTTTGCGCAAAGGTAATACTCATAGTTTAGATGAAAAATCTTGAAAATGTTCGTGCCACTTAGCCTTTCTTCTTGAAGTTGTAGTCATTTTACTGAATTTTCAACCTATTGTGCAGGATACCACAAGAAAAATTGCAACAAGGAGTTTCGTCCTGAAAATTTCAATTTCTTTTTAAGAAATCGTATGTCTTTAAACTGAGCTATTTTTGAAGCTCTTATGTAAAAGTAATGTTGTTTGCAAACGTCCTATCTCAGAAAGGAAATATCTGCGTGAACTAAAACTTTCAAAATACCATAATGGTCACAAGAGCCGAAAGTTCTTATTGCAATTTTTCTCGTAATATCCTGCATTAGGTTGAAAATTCAATAGAATGCCTATAACTCGAGAAGCAAGGTCTAATGACACGAATTCTTACAGAATTTTCATCTAAACTATGAGTAAAATATGAGCTTAAACGGAAATTATCAGTCGAGTGGGTTACTTGGTTAGAGCAAAAAGAAAACAAGCGTTTTTTCGAATACGTTCGGTACTTTGACTTTACTTTTATTGAAAAAGAAAACAGTGTAAACAAACCAAAAAAAACTTTGAATTTAGTACAACTTTTGATCTACTCTTCAAAATCTATCTGTTTTGAAGTTTCAAATTTTCCTGATGATCTATTCTCTATAAATCCTGGAAAGAATAAGAGAGAAGCGATACTCTAAAATCAATTCTATAAAATAATTTTTCAGAACAATTCGTTCACAACAAAATCAACGTGAAAGTTTACAACGTGATTATATTTATTTATTACAAACATCTTTATCAGCTGAAGATGGTCGATTATTTGGAGGAACAAAAGTAAAAATAATCGGATGGGTTTTTTTTTTCTATCTAATAAAAATATTTTATAAATAAATAGCATCGTGATCGATTGAAAGAACTATTAGCTGAATGTCGTAAACGTGATCCATCATTACCATCATTTGATAGGTAATATTATTGAATTAATTAGATATTTTTTTTAATTTTGTTTTGATCTATAGTTTGGAAGGATCAGGTTTGTATACAGATTCATATGGTTTTAAACATGAAAAAAGCAATGAAAACGATCGTTTACAATATATTTGTGTTAAATTAACACATTTTTATGATTCAAAAGCGCATAGTACTGATGAAAAGGTATGGCGATCATTAATTAAAATATTTCAAAATAGTTCAACAGTTTCGGTAAGATGAATTAATTAAAATTCTTTTTCTTTTTTAAATTCTATTTATTTATTTGAAGAAAACATTGAAATATCTTGTACGACAAGGTATACCAAATCATCTTCGTTCTGAAGTTTGGCATATTTTTATTCAAAAACAAATAAATCATATTCGAAAAGAAAAAGGTTTATCTTATTATCAAAGTCTTTGCCATTTATTACCAAATTCAGATGTAAGAATTAAATTATTTATTAATGAGAAATTTTTATTTTAAGAATTTTTTTTTTTCTTTAGCTTCATAATAAATTTGAAAAACAAATTGCACTTGATCTTTATCGAACAATGCCATCAAATATTCGATTTGCAAATAAAGATTCTGATGGAGTAAGAATAATATATATCACAAAGTTATCACCATTGCACTAAGAGACTTAAGTTTAACAACAAAATGGATTGTCCGAAGTGACATCTGGTTTTACGAGTTTTTAGTATTTAAGCAAGGCATCAACGAAGATATCTAATGATCGATTTTCGATCTAAAATTTTGCCCATCTGTACGTCCAACGTCTCTTAGAATAGTTTATTGTGAAAATTTTAAGTCTTTTGATTTGCTCCTATCATGAAATAAGACCATAAAATTTCACGGCGCATATGGACAATATACATGACTTATTTCTATGCAAAATTTAAAACCGAAATTCAAGAATCAGTTTTTTTCGATGTTACTGAGTGGAATCATTGCTTTGATTTAAAAAATACAATATTTTAGCAGCAATATAGTAACAGTACTAACTCTTTTCTGAGACATTTATAATTCATTAGGATCTACATGATGTACATTATCATAGCTTAAAAGCGATTAATCATTTGGAAGACTTCTCTCATCAGATTCTAAAAGCTCATAAAAACAAGTATAACGTCGGAAAAAGACTCAAGAGCCCGTGTCCTTCCAGGCTTATACTAATCTTGCTGTAGCCTATTTATGAGCATAGAAAATCAGTTCAATCGATATTTGCCAGTTAGAAGCCTTTTCTCGTTAGAAATTTTTTGACTGACATTTCTTTTTTATTGATCATACTAAGTTGTTATTTTTACAACAGTTTCGTTATAATTTTAAATTTATTTGTAAAACAAAAAAATAACAAAATATATGTCCTAGATACGTTATTTACGTCAAGTTCTTCAAGTATTTTGTTTACATAATTCAACAATTGGTTATTGTCAAGGAATGAATTTTATTGTTGCTGTTGCACTTTTATTACTTGAACCTGAAGATGCTTTTTGGCTTTTAATAGCCATAACTGAATGTCATTTAAATAATTATTATGATACTAGTCTTATTGGTGCACAAGTTGATCAATTTGTTCTTAAAGATCTTTTAAAACAAAAAGCACCAGATATTTATCAACATTTTGAAATCAATGAAGTTGAAATAACATCATTAACATTAAATTGGTTTATGGCTATATTTATTGATAGTGTACCATTTGAAACATTATTACGTATATGGGATTGTTTTTTATTAGAAGGAGCGAAAGTTTTATTTCGTTTTGCATTAGCTATTTTAATTATTAATCGAGAAAGTATTTTAACTAAAACTGATACAATATCAATGATGAAACAAATTAAAGATTCAACGAAAAATTTAATTGATGTTGAAAGTCTTTTTAAAGTAGATTAATTTGATTTTCTTTTTTTTTATAATTATTTATATTAAACTTATTTAATATAGATTGCTTTTGAAGATTTGAAACCTTTTTGTCATCGAAAAGATATTGCTATTAAACAAGCTTATTGGATGAAAATGTTAACAGATAATGTTCTTAAACGACAATCATCAAAAGATGGTTTTATAAAACGAGATTATGTAGTAAGTTATTCCCTAAAATAAAAAATCATTCTATGAATAAATAATCTTATCTGTTTAGTTTCAAGAAATCAATCAATCATCAACAACACTTGATTGTGCTGTTGTTCTACCTGGAAGTATGTTTATTAATAATTTTGATATTAACATAGTACGTACTTATTTATTTAGACCTTGTTTGGATTGCATTTGGTTCACAATATTCTTTACATCTTTTCGAAGTCAGTGTCGAACGTGGTATTATGATTGATCTTGAGGTCACGGTAAGCTCTTTTTTTTGTACAAAAAAAAAAACATAATTCGAGATTATTATGAATAGTATAATTCCCGAGCATTTTGTATGACATGTGTCAATAGTGAACTTGTCTTAGTTGGTACTCTTTGTGGTACTTTATTGAGTTTTTCAATTGATGAAAGGTAAGGAAATAGAAAAAAAAAAGAATCAAATATCAAAAGATTTTAATTTTTATTTGTGTTTTTTTTTGTCTAGACAAATTCTATGGGCTACTAGACTACGAAGTTGTCTTCTTTGTATGACTAGTTTAAATAAAATTAATTGTAATCGAATTTATTGTGGTTTATCAGATGGAAATTTAGCTATTGTTGAAGTAAATTCAACAATTAAATTTATTCAAAATAAATTCTTTTCATTTTATTTTAGTTATATAATCATCATGAACCAGAAGAAGCATTTTGTATAACTATAGATAAATCAGCTATAACTGCAGTTGCTTATCGTAATGATAAATTATGGTGTTTAAGTTCAAATAAAATGACAATTATCAATGAAAAGTAGTGCATGATAATTAAATATATATATTTGAAATTCTATATATTTTTTTAATTATATCTATAGAACATTAGATATTCTAGCAAATATTGATTTAACATTTGAAAGTCTAGATCCAACATCTTTACTTTATTATGATGATGATGATTCTGATCATATATGGATATTACTTCGATCAACAAGTAATATATTACAAGCATGGAGTCAATCAGAATGTAAATTACATGGAACAATATGTTTAAATAATTTATTTGAAAAATTTGGTAAAACAAATGAACAATTAACAATTATTGAAAAAAATGTTCAATTAAATTCAAATGAAGATGGTAATTCGAGTAGTATTATAGATCAAATTCGTATTACTTCATTTCTTATACATAATGAACAATTATGGATTGGTACATCAACAGGTATTATATATGTATTAAATTTTTCATTTGAAAAAAAATCTATACGATCACCATCAATATATTCAACAAAAAGAAAATATTTTCGAAGATCATTAAGTGTAACAAATCATATGATTAATGATACAACTCCACATTATATATCAGTTTTACCAAATATTGTAAATAATCGAAAAAAATCTCGTTCAAGATCTGATTCAGCTATGAAAGATTTATTTTATTCATCTGATGATTGTTGGAAAATGGATTATTCATCAAATTGTCATCTTTATCGTATTGCTTTTCCAATGAAAATAAAAGATCATTCAATAAATTCATATCGACATCATAGACGTCATCATTCAACAATAACTTATTTAACAAATGATAATGAGAAAAAAAATCGAAATATGGATTCTGATGAAACAAGTACAACATTAACATCAGCAAAAACACAATCATCAAGTCCAGCTGTTATATCATCAGAAGAATGGTGTCGTGATAATCAACAAATAAAATTTCCAAATACAACAATTAAACAACAACAAAAATTATTAGAAGCATCAGCAACACTATCATTTAATCTTCTATTTAAAGCAAAAATATCTGATGCACCTGTCAAATGTATTTGTAAAACAAAGTATATAAAAAAACAAAAAATTTAACAAGAAATATTAATGATTCTTTTTTCTTTTTTTAATGTTTAATTTATTTATCTATATAGATGCCATGATCAATTCGTCATATTGACATGTTCAGGTAAACTCGGTGATGATGAAGTTGTTTGTCGATGGAAACAAGTTTCAGATACAGTAAAAAAAAAACAAAAAACAAACATGTAAGATTATTTTTCTTATTTTTAAAAATTTATATTTTCTAGGATCAATGGACAAATGATGTCATTGTTGAATTAAGTCCTGAAACAATGTTACCTATTCGACCTCTCTATGCTCGTCAACAATATTTAAAAGATCATCGAGATCGGTCTGTTAGCATTTCGTCAAGCACTTCTAAGCTTTAAGCAATTATTTTCTTTTTTTTTGTTCTTCGCTACGATTTTGTATGTTTGTAGCTAAACAAAATACTATTTTTTTGTCTATTCATTGATAAAAAATAATTGTAGTATCTTACTTATTTTAGAAATGTTTTTTGGATAAACTTTATTTAACAAAATACATTTTAAAAAAATTATTTAGTGATCAAATATCGTCTACGGGTTTTATTTTTGAAAACATATTATAACATCAATTCATGTCTTACAGTGTTTTGTTTTTGTTTTTTGTTTTGTTGTTGATGTTATATTTATTTTGATAAAGTAAAAATATAATAATACAAAATTCAAAATTCAATCTTGTTTTTTAATCTATACTATTTAAAAAAAATACTTGATGAAATTATTTATTACTAGAAAGAATTCGAATAACTTCTATGTATCTGAAGGATAGTGTTAAATGTCTATTATAAAGAATAGGATCAACTTTTCAAAGAAATTAATTCAATATAGAAAACTCATAATATGTTCTGATGTAATCATTATTTATCAAGTTGTTTTGTTCATTGATTATTCATGTTTGAATTGTTCATAACGACTTCTAAGGAACAAAAAAGGAGCAACGATCTTCGATTGAACTTGCCGAGTTATGATATTTCTATGGTTTATGCCGCTCGTACTATGAATATTTTACTCAGCAGCAAAAACCTCGTGTAGTAAATATCAGGTCATTATGAGAAAGCTGACATCTGGATGAAAAAGAGAGTTAATATTTTCGAAAAATAAGATAATAAATAGAAAGACAGTCTTTTAGATATTCTTCTGTGATCATCAGGGATGGACCATTGTGCAGATCAAGTAGCATCTCTACATAGGATTCGCTTCAACTATATAGGACATTAATTTCCCCTATGAAAAATCTTTAGAACCTTGAGAAACACTGCAATAACATTGCAGATTACAGACGACTTCTTTCTATATATGTCAGATAAACTAAATGAAAAATATCTTCGAGTTGTAGAAAATAGTTAAATAAGAATTCTTTTTCTAAAACAAGAAAAACCAAGATTAATTTATGTTCGATTTATTTGAAACAATTCTACGCATACAGATCCACGCCAATCTAAACAAAATCAAATTGAATATAGATCAGGAAAAAAAGCTTGTTTTTTGGTTTATACAACATAAAACTATATCTTTTCTCAATATTATTATAGTATTTAATACGCTTGAAAGTATATCATCAAAATATTTATGTTATGATCAAAATTAAAATTCAGTCAAATTTTAACTTCACCTAGTAAAAATTGAAATTTGGTCTCATGAACAGAAAAAGATAAAATTTCGATAACAAAAGGTATGAATATAGGTGAAGATGTTTGATTCTGAAGGTTCTTCATATGGATGAGTATGGGTCTAGAGTAGGGGTGGGACAAACCTAGAATAGATTTGGAATTTGATGCCAAGCATCTTGGAATTTGTATTTGTTTTTACTTTTGAATCAAATACACATAAACAGTTTGCAATTTAGTGACCTTTACCGAAACGCAAACTATATTTATATTATTTTTGTCCGAAGCCGAATCTAAATAGTTAAGGATTTGGCTTCAAATCATAAAATCGTTTCCTGATCGTGCTATATCTATACTAAAGTAGATTATTGTTAATGTCACCTTATCTTACGAAATCTTTTAAGATGCGAGTCATTGGAAAACAAATCCAAAATCAATGCTAATCTCAAATCCGAACTAAATAATACAAAATTCCAAAGCTTCGAGTTTGTTACACTTCAAGCCTTGAAGGTTCGAATGTGAGTGTGGTTATGGACCTGGATTGTCTTTTTAATTGTTTATCTGTCATTACCTTTTCCTGTTCATTAAAAAGAATTTAATTCAGTCCAGTCGAAATTGAAATTTTAGTTTTGACTGACATTATATTGGACGAAATTAAAATTTCAATTTAGTCTGAACAAAATTAAAACTTTAATTTTGACCGAGTAAATTTTAAATTTCACCACAACACATATATATATATATCGTCGTTACTATCTGTGTATCAGAGTTTTGCAGGGTAAGACTGTTTTTAGTACCCTATACCCTGCAAAATTCTGCTTGGCATATTGATTCTTATACTTTATATGTTAAACTAACAGCATCAGCTTATTTCAATAGAGTATTAACTGAAGCAGCTTTGCATTATTGTTTTCGAGATTATCAACCTTACATTAATAGATGAGATATAATCTACGAAAATTAAGCATTGATTTCTTTTTTACAGTTTGATTGGGTTGATCGAATGGTACTTATGCCTTCGACTATGTTTATGATTGTTGGTGTAGCACTTATATTCGAACAATTGATGAAAAACAAAATCTCATTGAGATCATCTAACAGCTTCATTAACCCTTTCAAGTCGATGGGTCCCCCCGGTGAGACCCACTATATTTTAAAAAGAAAATGACTAGAAAAACACTTTTCTTGTCCTTCTCCTCAGGCAGAAGGTTATGTGTAATGTATCGTCTGCTCTCTGTGCTATTGTTTGAATTATTTATTGGATAGAATGGTGTTTCTCGTTGAAACAACCAAGACAATAAAATTTGCTACAATCAGAACAGAAGTTTTTTATTTTCTTTACTGTTCCATTATTTGCTTCTCTTGATTATTGTTGTTTGATTTTCTCGTAGCAGCCAACATAGTGTTTGAACAGCGCGGTCCGACCCTTCCTTTTCTTCGAGTTATGATCAGTGAGTTTGCGCTTCGTTTGGCTTGTTGACTGTTGCTTCGGACCAGGTTTCAGCTTCTTGAATGGCGTACCAAGCAGTAAAGATCGTACAAGAATTTCACGAAACTAGCATGGTCATATGGTTTCTGTTATAATTTTCTTTGTAAATCAAATAGGCATTAACTATTGCTGTTCCAAATATCAATTTAAATGCCACATTTTAATACCATTTTACAGATCGTCTGAGGCATGTATAGTATACTGATAGCTGATCAGATAAATCTGTATCTTGTTTTTCTTCATTGTAATCGAGGATAACTTGTGGCTTCATGGTGTGGTTATGTAAAAGAAAAAAATTGAAATCTTGTTTCTTTATTTCGTTCCTACTGTATAATACATGTAATAGAGAGAAAAATAAACTTGAGTAACTATTCAGTTCGATGTGAAAGAAGACCTCCTATGTGATAATACAAACAAAAACAAGAAAAACAAATGGTTGATCCCCACTAGAAAGATCAACGAGTGCATTTATCGAAAGATGAATGCACATAAAAATGAATTTTTTAAAACTATTTTCTAGGAAAATCGAATCGACTCGAAACGGTTAACAACAAAAATTAGTTTTATCTCTAAGAGATCCAGTTGTTCATAAATTAATTATTCCTATTGACTATTTAACGAAACAACATCAAAGTAAAAGAATTGATATTTATTATGAGAATAACTAAGTCATTCTTGAAATATAATTGAATGACTTGAAGCTGAAGAAGTATCTAAGCTTAAATCAAAATACGAATGAACATCGAATAAAAATAGTGAACAATGTCTGATTTATCAAATCAACTTGTAAACAAACAATATCATTATAATCGACGGCAACGGAGTTATAGTAATGAGAAACAATCAAAGCATCAACGAAACTATAAAATTTATGATGATTTTTTTAAATTCATCATAGTTTTATGCGATAAACTGTTCTCTTCTGTCTTAATATAGATATTAAAACAAAAAAATATTTATCATTTGTTTTCTTACTTTGTATTAGAATAGATGCGCTTTTGATATGAGATGGATTAGTTTGTTTTATATATTTAACTTTGAAAAAAAATTTAATTTAATCTATATTATGAAGAAAAAACTTAGCTTTTTGTATCCAAATTCTATTGAATAATAAAATAACAGAGATAAATTGATTTCTTTACTTTGTAAACCTCATGCAAATGTGTATAGTTAGTTATTTTTGAAGCGCATTATCACGCATGATTAGTCAGGTAAATTTAGATAGCTAAAGGTTTTGCGTTTTTGGTAGTGACAAATTGTAGATGTAAATCTGATATGGACGTGATCAACGAATACAAGTTTACTTCTTTGATTTTTCTCGAACCATCGATATCGGAATAAAAACAACGAAAATACACAAGATTATGGAGTATAAAAGGCAGGCAGCTTCTTCGTTTATATTCATTCATATTATAAATACAAACTTTATATATAAAAGACAAGTAAGTGTAGACATTATATAAAAGTTATTCATAAGTTTTTTTTTTAATCTTTATACTAATTCTAGTCTGGTATAATATAAATAATGTATTGGAGTCCTTTTGGTTTCTATGCTAGATGGAGTGGACCTCATTACGACGGTCTCTATTGACGATATGGTGGAGGATACGGTCGATACGATCCATTGTATGATTATGGAAGATAGTTGTCTGATCCTAGGTATAGTCACTATTGGTAGAACTCCTATGGTAATGAATAGTAACCGAAAATATTGACATTTGTATTTTTTCTATAATTAATCGTGCAAATAAATATGAATTTCTTTCATGACTTTGTATTAAATAATATTGCTATTTAATGAGTCTTTTCAAATCAGCTCATATATAGTGACTTGTGATATGAATCCTACATTTGAAGGATATCAAATATCGATTCCAAAAAAAGTGAATCAAGACCATTAGACATTAGAGGACTCTTCGGAATAAAAGTAGCATAATAGAATTCATAAAGCACTCAAGCACAACTAATTTTCTATCATTTCTGAAGTTCATTGATTATTTTTAGCATTTGTACACATATTATTACTTAAAAGCTTAATATTTTGCTTCGATCATCTTAGAGTTATATCACCTCCCAGTTTAATACTTCATAAGAGCAAGAATTAAGAAAACTATACTTAATTACAAAATGTATTTTTTTTCATTCACAAAAAAAACCAGGTATTAAGGATACTGTAGTGGTTCTCTACAGGAAATTATTCAGATTTTCTTTATGAAGAATTCCTTCTCACAATCATTTTATTCAATCAACGCAGTACACATTCTAATGTATTATAGATGAAGACATGTTTCTCAAATAAGAACGAACTCAGAATAATTCTCGTTGTCTAGTACTTAAAACTACGTCCTTCCTATGAGAAATCAAACAGATATAAAAGATTAAAATATGAGGTTTCTTCCTGGAGACTTATAAAAACCTAAGCGACAAAAGGAAAGTGAATATTTTTTGAAGCCATTCCCATTAACCAATTAATAATGAACAAACAAACCAGTCACTTTTTGCTTATTTCCACAGGTCTAAAAGGTTTTTTGAACCAGTCGAATCGAACCGGTTCAAAAATTCTTGACAGATTACAATCTTGGGTTGGCCCTTATTTTGTTATATGGCTCATTGCAACAGAAGTATTCCAGAAAATACAAGCGTAAAAATCTGTAGATATTTAGAACGAAACTTGGCGTCTAATATCAGTTTTATCATCTGGAAAACCTTTGTGAATTCGCCGGTTTATACTGGTTTGGCAATATTTTTAGACCGGTCTAGTATTTCTTGACCCAGTTACAACTGGGTCACAAATACAAATCACGAAAGCAATACGAAAATCAAATTGTACAAGAAGACTAAGCTGAACTAGCACGCCTAAGAGTGATTGTGAGTCTTCTCTTCACTTAAACTCACGCCTACTCTTAAATTGAAATTTAGTTTTCTTTGTATTTTCGAGGCGGTCATGGCATTATGCTAAAAATAGCATAGTTCGACTGCGATAAATTAATAATCTGAACCTTTTTCAGAGTATTCATTGCTTATTAGCACCTACATAATGCATATAGTTCTGTGTCAATAGCAATTTGACACTTCGAAAGATTTCTACATCAATTAAATTATAGCTTTCTACTAGTGATAATTAATTTTTATACTGAAGTCAATTTAATATTTGCAAGTTTATAATTTGTAGCAAAAAAAAAAGAAAGAAAAATTTAACAAACAGAAATTAAGAGTATATTCTCCACTTGCACACTAAAACTTTATACACAGACACCAAACAGAAAACAAAAAGTTTAAATGAGAAATCATAGCTAACAGGTCATCAAGTAAAGCATCCACACAATGAGTAAGAAAAAAGCGAAAGAAACATATGAAACATACAATCAAAAACAAAATGATCTTTTTGCATAATATATTACGAAACAAAAAGAATGAATGAAAAATAATTCGTTAATGTATAATAACTCAAACTTAGTCCGTTAAATTGGTTCGGATTGATAAAAAAAAAAAACAAATATGAAGAAAACGCGTCGTCTATACATAAACAAGCGACACCGAGTTAAAAAATAAAATAAACCATACACAGAGTCATTCTCTGTGATTCAATATTCTATTTTTCGTAGAGAAGATAAATTGTCAAAAATTATAAATATATATATCACAGTAGAGAAAGAGAAACATAAATTGCACACAATTCCAAAAAAAACATTCCATAATGATATTAAATTCATTTGCTTTTGAATTCAAAAGCAAATAATATTTTTTATCACACGGATGTTTCAAGAGGTTGTTCCTCTTTCTCATTTTTTCTTGGACCCTACAATACAAAAGAAAAAAAAAAGAATAAAATATTTCAGTATAAAACATATCAATTAAATATAATATTTACATCATAAATTAGACGAGGATCTTTATAAGTACCACTTTCAAATAAACGTTTACCAATATCTTGTCCAAGTTTATTAATAGTTGTTGTATTTGTTGCTATTTGTGTTTGAGCTAAAGGAGTCGATTTTTCATGGCTAAAAACAAGAAGAAAGGAATGTCATTTCAAGAATATATTTATTTATCATTTTAATTTTACTTTTGAGAAGTAGAAGAAGGATTTATTTGAACTTGAGTAGTTACTCCTTTCTTTGGTAAACCTAAGACCGTATTTAACATATCATCAAATTCAGGAGGATTTTCTAAATTTGAAATAATTTATTTATTTAAATGATTAATTATAGTATATACCTTGATTAGCACTTGATTGACTTCCTCGTCGTGGAGGAGGTAGTTGATGACCATTTGTTCCTCCTCCTCCTCCTCCTCCTGTTCTATTACTGGACGATCGAAGATGTTGTCGACCAAGTTGTCTTTGTGATGAAGTTTCTTTATCCACTGTCGAACTTGTTCGACTTTTTATTGATAATGCATCCGGTTGTTGTTGAGTATGATATCCATTTGTTGTTGTACTGTTAGACATTCGTCTTTGTTCATTAATATGATTTGATGTTGTTGTTCTTGTTGTTGTTGTTGATGATAATGATAAACTTTTATTACTTATATCACGTAATCGTGATTCAAGATAACGCATAAATACATGTAAATCTTCAGGAGATTTTGATGTATCAAATTGAACTACACGTAAACGTATATCATCAAGTGCTGCATGAATACGTATATCATTTGATGCTTGAAGACGTGCAAATAATAATTGAATTTCTCGATTACTATGTGTCATTATATAATTATAAAGAAGATCATCATTATCAATATGAGGTGTATTATAACATATTTCAGAATTTTCACTAACTTGTCCTGTATACCATTTCATAGACTAAAAGAATATTCATTACAAAGTAATACATATAACTTTCTATATTATATAAAGATCCATTAATTACTGTACAGGAATTATTTAGGAATGCAATGGGCACAGTGATCCTTGATGTCACCGGTCTTAGGTAGAGCGTTGTACTAGTCTAGATATGCACATATAGAATAAAGATGAAGATGATGATCTTAGATTTATTTTGATTTCAGGAGATCTATTTCAAGAAAATAGCTGAGTTTTATAAATCATGAGAACTAAACTTTTTTCAAACGAGAAAAAGTTCCATATAGATTCAGATCTCTGGATCTCCGAAAACTTTTAGTGTATTTTTTTATGAAATTCAGCTATTATGGCTTTCCGATCAAAAACTATCCAAAACCATCATAGTTTTATCATCTAAAAGATAGATATAAGAATTAAAAATAAGAAAATCTGTGGTATATAATCAGGTCTAAAGTTTTACGAGGAGAGTGATTCGAACTACTAAGCCTTTGTTGCTAAGATTTCGAATTTATAGTAGAATTTTTTTCTACGGTAACTAGTCTAATCGATGTCTTTATATGAACAAAGTTTCAGGCCAAAATTCAAAAGTATGATTTCGCTTGAAAACCGAACCCTACAGGAAATATCCATTAAACATTCAAAATCTCAGCAACAATAGCTTAATAGTTCGAACCACTGTTGGGTGTTTACCTACTCGCCAGCCCCTATCAATTGAATATAGTTTTAGCTTAAAAGTGATTTATTACTTAGGAATCTTTCCTCGTTATCTAATATAAAAGAAATCGATATCATTGATCTATTTTGTCAAATAAAAAATCAAAATATATCTGTTTAATGTTTTCTTACCAACATTCTTGCATTATCTTCTGAATGTGGTAATGCTGAAAATGAACTACTTGCAACAATTGGCGGAAAATTTAAAAGAATTTGTGAATTTCTTGTTTGATTTTGACTAACGCTATTAAGATTATTTTCAACAGATTTTGATGGTTGTGTACGTGTTGTAATATTTTGATCATGTTTTATATATTGATCACTAGTATTATATTCTGATACATTATGAAAACTTCTTGATAATCTTGCTTGTCTTTTAAATGATTGATCATCATCATCAATAATATTTTCATCTGATGGTGAATATGATGATGAAACAAATGTACGTAAATCTTTTGTTGATATTGATAATGGTGAATGTTTTTTTGTATCATGTAAAGAATTTCGACTTAAAGAATTTTGTATTTGTTTAATTAATGCATTTGTATCAGGAATAATTGAACGAGATTTTTCTTGTGTATCAATTGATGATACAGCACGTAC